>JAOTQE010106461.1:0-13518 GCA_025631205.1 Nesometra sesokonis
GAAAGATGAAATGGTCCATTCAACGAGGCGTAGCCGAGTTGAATGGATCATTTCATCTTTCACCTCATGAAATATTCTGTCCATCGTACGAATGAAAAAAAAACATTCCTTGTTTGTTTCATATGACACCTCCTGTATGTAAGTAGATCCTTGTCATTTGACATTTTATGAATTTAGAAACAAGTGAGAAGGGACGTGATAGCTCTAGCACTAGTGCAGTACAAAATTGATACAGTGCAGTTGAGCGCGGCGCGGTCATTGTCGGGTATCATGCTCGTTACAATATGCGAGCGTTTTCACGTCTCAGCGAGCGTGCTATGGAGCAAAACGTATGGATCTAAAATTGCACGGTAAATGGATCCAAAATTGCACAATTCATTACGTCACAATGAAATGAGCCAAATGATCGATAACGATCGACCAATCAGATTGCAGGAATCTATCTATCTATCATATAAAATGTAATATTATTTAATCATTATGTTATTATGTTATATTTAAAATAACATAAATTATAATGATTAAATAATAATAATAATAATAATAATGATAATAATGCTGCTTCAATATACTAACTTCTACTACCACTACTGCTTCTGCTACTACTACTACTGCTCCCACTATTACTACTACTACTACTACTCCCACTACTACTACTACTACCACTCCCACTACTACTACTACAACAATAATACAATTAAATAATTGAATAACACAATTACCTAGGTTCCTGGAATCATTTTGATCTTAACTAACTACTTCAGTGTCTCGTCATCCTAAGTCTGTCAATTACCATATTCATATGTCATGCTGTGCCTTAAGTTCATGTTTGACTTCTGTTAGCCCTACATATTATTATTAAAAAAACATATGGAAAATACAATACGAAATGTTGAAAGCCTAGTGTGCCGAATGGTTCGAATGCGTTCAAGGACCCTGGCATCCAGCCCATATCCCTTTGGCTCGAATCAAAATTATATAAGCTTAATTGTTGGAAAAAAAGTTTTTGTTAGTTCGCTGAATTCAGTACCAGTATGCGGATAAACTATACCGTTGTCAGTTGAGGGTACCAATTCAATCCGCACCGGAAAGCAACAAACCAGCAACAACGTGGAACGTCAACATCTCGGTAGCAACACAACGCAACATCAATAACGATACAACAACAAACTCAACTAAAACAGAAACGTTAATCGTGCAACAACACAAAATGAGTAACGGCAATAGAACGTCACATCCAAACAAAAGCAACAGCAATGTCAAGAACAAAAAATACGATTGCAACGCAGAAAGGCAGCATTAGCAGCAACAACACAACTCAACAACAACAGGACAACGCAAACTCAGCCAAAACAGCGACATCACAATCAAAGAAATTGTGAACAGTTACCTCCTATTAAAAGTAACAGCATCACTGATAACAAAAGCAACAACAAACAACCAAAAGGTCAATATGCAACATCATGAGTAACACACCTCGACATCAACAACAAAAAGACAACACAGATTCAACAAAAACTGCAACGTGTACCAGAACGAAACAACCTCACTCATCACGCGTACTATTCACTAAGTACAGTAAGGTAATATCCTAGTGTTCTAGACCATTCCAGAGAGCGAGTACAGTCTTAAAGTAAACGAGTGAAAAATGCACTAATTTATAAGTGAAATAAGTTCACTCCAAGTGATTGAACATTCACTCCATTGAGAGAGATAACTCAACCCTCTACAGAAATTTAAGTGTGCTGATAATCCACTTTGTTGAGAGTTCTCCACACAGAAAACGTTTTTACCAGTTTTTATCATTTGCTATCCGAACTCATCAAACCAAGGTCAAATCATTCTGCAACATAGGTAGTTCATTTCTATAGCCGATAACAACGTAGGCCTATTGTTGATTGGATATGTTTTATACTTTCTATTTTCCCGATAAAACTACCCAATCAATCATACTAAGTTTTATATCAGATTCGATATCAGATTTGGGCCAGTACGAACAAATAAAAAGTTTACGAGTGAGAGAGTAATAACCGAGCTTGAAACATTCAACCTAATATTTCAAGAAATTCCTATCTACATCGGCATGAAGAGCTGTTACAAATCGAAACTGTAAAGAATTTTTCTAGTTATACATCACAAATAGATACAATATTTTTTTAAATAATATAATCCGTTTGGGCTATTAAATGAAAATCATAATTACAATACTTAAAACGTAATTTTTCCCCCAAAATCGTGTTTTTTTCTATTTAATAATTAAGGCGACCTTGGAGAGCAAATGATGATACAATGTTTCCATATGTTTCCATACAATGTTTCCATATGTTTCCATACAATGTTTCCATATGCTACGTTACTCTCACTCATTTAAATTCAGTTATTCATTTAAGTAAATTTTCAATATTTTTTTATATATTAAGAGTTTACAGACCGTCACATGGCATGGTATACAATTGTATTGAATATGTACGTCATATCTGTTGCCAATACAGCCGAGTAGGCTGCTAATCACAGAATTGCTTTTCCAATTAATGTACTTGAATTCAAATTAAATAATATGTATAATACCCTTAACGCAAGTTCAGTTGGATCTACAATCCCAGCGATATAAGATGTTAGATGATTTCGAAATGTAAATTTAGGCGCCTTCGACAGTTTGAAGATGCTGTAAACTCTCTTGGTGTTTTATAGAGTTTTACAATGTGATTAATTTATATAACCAAGGGGTTCTATAATTATTCCTTGATACAATTCACGAAAGATGGTGGAAGCAAAACAAGCATCTAATAATAACTTCCAATTCAGTGGACTCTACTCCCCTCGGAAATCAAAGATGCTGCGATCACCTGTTCCCTCAATTTTTTTTTATTTTTAAACTTAAATTACCTCATGAATAAAGTTTAATTTATATTTATGCCGTATATTTAAGTCACTAATTCCATATTTTACTATTTTTAGTGTATTTACCTGTACTTTTATGTTTTTCGTATTTTCTACATTTTATAATATTTACATTTTATAATATCTACATTTATATCTTCTGTAAATTAATTTTAAATGTACTTAATCGTATGTTCCAGGGGCTACGTGCACTCTAGTGGTGCAGTGTTGCTGACGTAGTCCGTGGGACAGTTGTGCCAAATAAATGAAATTAAATGAAATAAAATGAAAACTTAAATTACCTCATGGATAAAGTTTAATTTGTATTTATGCCGTATATTTAAGTCACTGATTTCATATTTTACTATTTTTAGTGTATTTACTTGTACTTTTATGTTTTTCGTATTTTCTACATTTTATAATATTTACATTTTATAATATCTACATTTATATCTTCTGTAAATTAATTTTAAATGTACTTAATCGTATGTTCCAGGGGCTACGTGAACTCTAGTGGTATTATTGTGCAGTGTTGCTGACGTAGTCCCTGGGACAGTTGTGCCAAATAAATGAAATGAAATAAAATGAAAACTCAGTTGCTTGAAAAGAGAATTTTTAAAATAAAATCGAAGTCTAAAATCGAAGTATAAAGCTCAATCCAATTTATTTGACAAAAAATGATGATCCCATTATACGGTAATGATATTCCGATTTAATGTCATGGTGTGACAACATCATTACAACATATAGGCATGCCAAATTTTTGTCAAAGAAATTTTGATAGTCTGGATTGAACTTTATATTGCAAAAAAAAAACCAGAATAATATTTTACAGACGACCGATATATTATGTCCAGTCTGTGCTATATATAATCTTGTAGTAATCTTGACCTATAGGTCTACGCGCCAGAACTACGATATCCAAAATGAATTTGCAGACAATATTTGACTCGTTTCAGCTTCCGTTAAACGGAAGAATCAGGGAGTTGTTTGCCTCGATAAACGAACTGAATATAGTAATAATTCTGCCAATGCGCTTAACAGTTAAGTTGCGATGTCGACATAAAGTAGCCAAGTAGAACGATTGAATAAGGGTATTACCGTCACTTTGAATGTAAACGTAGAATCCAAGAAGTATGCCTCAATGGAAGCCGATATCGATTGCAATAATGTCTTCTGTCATTTTTATATCCTAATACATTACTTAACGGATCATTTACTGAACTCTGCGTTAGATCTGATTTCCGTGTAGCAAACCTCAATGAATATAATAATATATACATTCTTTGTAAGTGTTCGTGTCTGCTGTTTTTCTGTGTAAGCAGAAGTCCTGTTAATGTATTTTTTTATTCCATAAGAAGTCATAAGTTGCTCTTTGGTGTCTATTGTTCCTCCAACTATCATCTGATATGTCACGGGGCCTTCGAAAAGCATAGTAGCGGCGGTTACCTATAAAATATGTAACTATTATTATAATCATTATTATAATAATTGTCATTGTTATAACAATCATTCGCAACAGCATCATCATCTTAACCATCTACATCCTCCTCTTCCATCATCGTCATCGCCATCATCGTCATCGCCATCGTCGTCATCATCATCATCATCATCATTATCATTATCATTATCATCATCATCATCACCACATGATCGTTGTCATCGTCATCGTCTTCGTCGTCGTCGTCATCACCATCATCATCAACATCATCATCATCATCATCGTCATCATCATCATCATCATCCTCATCCTCATCGTCGTCATCATCGTCATCGTCTTCGTCGTCGTCATCATCTTCATCATCATCGTCATCATCATCATCATCATCATCATTATCATTATCATCATCATCATCACCACATGATCGTTGTCATCGTCATCGTCTTCGTCGTCGTCGTCATCGTCATCACCATCATCATCATCATCATCATCATCATCGTCATCATCATCATCATCATCATCCTCATCCTCATCGTCGTCATCATCGTCATCGTCTTCGTCGTCGTCATCATCATCATCATCATAATTATCATCATTATCATCATCATCAACAACATCATCATCATCGTCGTCGTCGTCATCGTCATCATCATCATCATCATCATCATCCTCAGTATCATCACAATTTTGTCATCATTATAATAGCAACATTGTTTATAAATCAGCGCTGTGTAATTGCAATCTGTTAACGGAAGTTGTCAAGTACCTTTTCAATTACATAATCAACTGTTTTCCTGTATTAATTAGCACTGAAACACTCATCCAAATTACGTAAATTGAGAACGCGGAGAAGAATTGTTATTAAGATATAAATTTTGATAAAATATCACACCATTCGGCTGATTACAATTCCTTTGGAATTTTACTCGTCCCTTTAATTATACTTAATCGATCCCGTAAGCGAGTATACTACAAAAAGCGACTTAATTTATAACAGGACACATACATATACAAATTCTGTATTAATATATAAATCTAGATATGATTAAATCTTGGAGAGCTTGGCTATTTCATTAGGCATTATCCGATTGTATACGTTATTTACACTGACAAAACATATATAAAAACATCGATAATGTGCAGATGGATTGAATTTCCCAGGAGAGGATCAAATGTTCCAAATTTGAACTTAACATTTAATAGTGAAGATTAATTAAGGATCAACTTTAAGGTCATTAGTAATTGAATTTGCATATGGCAAAGGTGGATACAGATCCTGCGAACCTCCCTGGGTCGCACGGTAGGTGTTAAACAGGAAATTTTCACCCATATGTACATTTAATTAAACAGAGAATACCAGCTTTATAGAACAAAATAATGCTTGCACCAATACAACAATATACCAATTGAGCCAAAAGAGCACTTTGAATAACATTGTTTAATACCAATTTCATAATCCCGGATGTTACAAAGGCAAAGTATGATCCTTGCAACTCCAAATGTTCTACCATTAAAAAAAAACATGTGATTTAAATGCTGCCAGCTGTAGGCCTCCATTAGCAGTGGTACTCCAAATAATTTTGGCATCTGTTCTATATAATGTATACGTTGTTTTATGTATTTACATTATACCATTTTATTTCGACTTTAAACGCCGAAACCAAATGCCAGAAATCCTTTTTGAAGAAATAACACTTTCCAACTATGTGGGTCTACCATGTTACATTACTAGGAAGATCTACCTTGCAGCTCAGTTAGTAGTGTTATTGGTACCTTAAAGTCATTAAGTGATTGTTGTGATGTCAGTTGTAATTAGTCTGAAGTACTAATAATGACTGTATTTTCCTATGTACTTTTAGGGCATTTCCTTGAGAGGAGAGGTGACCTTGTGTTAATTGATAAATAAATGGGTTTTTGGTCACAATAGGATAATAATGTTAATGTTATGTGTGAATGGTAGTTTTTATAGGGTGAACCCTATTAACTTTTCACTACCATTTATCTACCTTGTTATCCCTGGTTGGAGGGTGTTATTTTTTCAAAGGGTTGATTAGTTTCAGTTTTGTTATATATTAACGTTTTGTTTTAATTTTGGTATGGATGTGGATGAATGAATATAAGCAACATTTTAAAAGGTTCTGTTTTCCAAAAATATCTTACAATATCATTTAATTTTAGAAGCTAATTTCATTATTTGCAATAACACATTGAAGTAAAGTGGGAATATCTTATTTCATGTGAAATGGCCATGACTTTTAGGTAACACAATTTATTTTGATGCTGTATTGGAGTTTAATAATAAATAATCAAAAACCCTTGGGACTACAAAATAGAAAATAAACTGGAATTTAAGTAGAAAACAGATATATTTCAAATTCTTTAACCATTTTGACTGTTTGCTGTTTTACATAGGAAAGTGAGGTGCAGTGCTATCATTATCATTGTCATTATCATTATCGTTATCATTATCATTATCATTATCATTATCGTTATAGTTATCGTTATCGTTATCGTTATCATTATCATTATTATTATCAATTATTCTTTGCTGTTATTAAAAGTGAATTAGGTTTTTTTTTATTATTAGGTAATTATTTATTAATTTTATGTATGTTTTACTAGAACGGTCATCCTCTTTTTGTTGAAAATATAAACTCAATAAAATATTATAATTTATTAAAAATATCGGACTTTTCGTATGTTATTTTAAGTGTATCCAACCTTACCATGAAGACCATATCGGTTTTGGTACCTCATTCTCCGTCGTGGTACAATAACTCTCTGGAAATAGTTGCTGGCCTGACATTCATCGTAGAACACTGCAACACACAGGCAAATAACTACGACCCATACTGAGAGTGTTGAGCGCATCCTGAAAATACTATAAATAAACAGACGCAGAAATACAAATGTAAACTCCTCATTCCACGTCATACTTTCTGGTAATGCTAATCAAATAATTACTTAATAATTAAAATTAATTTATCCCTAGTTACCAATGGAATTGGACAACCGTCCGGTTGTCGGAAACTGAACCTACTGGTTTATTTTTAGTTACAAGAAAAGGCAATTTTCATTTTATTATGATTTCCGATTATTAAATATGACCCACATATTTAAGAAAAGGGTTATGCCTAACCACGGGTAAAAGTAGGTCTCGAATTTTCGCATCGTACTAGGTTTAAAACGAAAGCACATGACTAAAACATTAAAAATATGATACTTCTTTACAATAACGTTTCTTTCTGAATTGGATGGCGCCGTGCAATTCTTTTTGCATGAAAAATTCTTTACACAGTAATATCTCTTGAATTGAAGTAATGATAAGATCCTAACTGATGTTAATATTCAATTTTAAATCGTTTTGTGTTTGGGGTATGCTTAAATTGGACTCCTATTGAAATCTTAACTATCATTTAAACATTTCACTTAATTACCGAAAGGGTTAGCTTTTGAGAGGCTTCAAGAAAATTGTTTTTTTTTCTTTGCTGTGAACAAAAGGAGCTGTATGTGGGGGCTATATGCACTACCTGTGTGTGTTGTTAAGTTCACATGTAAATTATGACACGAATAATTTATTTAAATATAAATAAATAAAATAATTAACACAGTGAAAGTCATGTTTCCCAGGATATTGTTGTTAAAACATTTTCTGAATATTGATGGCCTTTCTTAAAAAAATAAGATTAAAATCTCAATATTTTTTTTTATATTAAGAAAAAAGGTTTTTTTAATAAATAGGGAATAGGCCTAATTAGAAAAACATCTAGCGTATTGGTATGAAATAATAGGCCTTTGTTCACTTCAATACCCATATTACTATAAATTAATTATTACAAGGGAAATTTATAATGCACTTTTTGCTAAGAGATACAATGCGAAGTGGACAAGATGTTGCACATTCACTTCCTCCTAAGGGTCACTTCTTTTCCTACTGCTCTATAGCGCTAGACTCTTTTTCCACAGGGGTCATGAGGACCTGCACACCGGGTAACCGGACCCCTACTCGACCGTCAAAGTATGCACAAGGTTCTCGAATGCGACTCGTACTGGGCCAGGGGTTTATAGTCCTTACCCGAGAAGACATGATCACCAAAACCATGGTGCGAACGATTCAAACCAGTTATGTTTCTTTTACTAACTTTCAATATAAATTGCGCGATAAATATGGCTATAAAACGAAATTTTATAAGTTACAACAAGCTATGGTTTTGAAGTTTAGAATACAATACACTAGAGGTTTTAATTTTGGATATGATATTATTATAGGGCTATACAAAAAAAAAAAACAAAAACAAAAACAAACCACAACATACTTACCTAATCTGTGCGCTACAATAATATCGCTTATATTCCTATAAATAAATTTAGATACAAAACGAAGTTACAATTTGCCACTCTACCACTAGACTTTTAAATGTTTCAAGTTCTACTAGTTATTAAATGCTAGCAAAAGATTCATAAAGGAAGGGCAAAGAAATATCCCAAGGCACTTCCTTTTCTGGCAAAGTTCCGACTAACTGTGAAGAAGAAAAATAGCCAATTAAATTTCGCTTGTGGTTTCTAGATTTTGCGAATAGGTAATTGTTGCCTGGACAACAAAAAGCAATTTATATACGTGTTTCTATCATTCGAAAGGGTACACTTCAATAACGAGAAAAACACTTTTACAAATGTTAACAGTTACGATCGATTTCAAAGGACATTTGCAAAGTAAAGATGATGACGACTTTGTACATGCGCAGTTTGAATTGCCTCAAGTGTCTGGTTGGATAATCGGAACGTCTCAAATATCAAAATTGAGAATATTATCGAATGTGAAATATAGGCCTACTATTAATATGATCTTAAACAACCCACCCACATGATTAGTTACGTTACAATCGTAAATCATTAAATTGGTTTCACGAATCAAATTTAGAACCAACCTACAACATTCAATTCTCAGTTGAAAATTCATTAGTTTCGTTCTCGTTATTTTCTTTTTTGTAATAGCCGGGGAAACGTCGATGATCGATGCTTTGTGCCACAGATTAATGCATTGATTCAATAATTAGATAATATATTCTTCCGATTCCTTTTGTAGGAATAACAAAAAAAAAATTATTTCAAAGTTCAAAGAGAAGAAGTAAACTCGCGTGTTTTTGGTACCGATCAATTTTATTCCTGGTTGTTTCTTACTTTAGTTCTTTTCTACCTTTTAAAAATATTTTTATCTATTTTATTTTTTTTTTTGGCAAAGTCATTTAAACAATAGGGCCTACACATAAAATAAAACAAAATAGCAAAGACAACAATAAAAACTCAACAATGCCAAGGAATAGCAAAAGTAATAATTGCTGTCGTCTAATAAGGACGTGCTATTGCAGAATATCCGTGTTGTAAGCAATACATTCTATTAAAATAAAGCTCAGTATTTACGGTACCAATATCATCTTCGGCTCGATTACCTCATACTTTGCAATAGTACGATGACTCGGTATAATAAGTGGTGGTTATTAAGACTACGTTAAACTATCTGAGGGTTTACATCTTATCAGTCATATCATGGCAATTATCACGGAACACGGGGGCCTCCTGAGCGGGCATATAGGTTTCATGGAAATCCTAGAAAGACCAAATCCAAACACACCCCACCCCTGGGACATAAGCCATCGGTTACGCTTCACCAAGCCTTTACCAAGCTCTCCTGGATTTTCTATCGTCAAATGTTGGCATATATTGGTGTTTTTATACTGACACTGACATTCGGTAATGATAACACAAACTTAATTTAACTGTTCCCTTGTTTAATTTACATTACAGCAATTTCCCTTATATTAAACCATAGACAACAGATTCTCTTTCTTTACTCCAAGTATAAAACATATCAGCACAATATAAAAATGCCTTAAATCCACCGAACGAAGTACAGAAATGAAATAATGAAAAAAACTAATAAATAATAGAGTTTTATAGCGTATAATTCAGAAAGCCTTCTGTTCACTCGGCAATTGGTTGATAATGATAATGATAACGATAACGATAATGATAATGAAGATAATAGGTATAATCCTATAATACTAAGAAAAGATTCCCCAAACTCATACAATTGCATTCTGCTTACCAGCAATCTACAGTTTAGTTTAAAACCCATCTAGACATCTGAACATGTCTCTAGCCAAAAATATTAAAAACAACTATAAAATTCCAATGGAACTGCTTCCGTAAAGCTCTATAACGCTCAAAGCGTGTAGGTACTCAGTAGTGAAAAGATGTCAGTATAGTTAAGGACATTAGAAACAGAAACACACAGAACGTGTTAAATTCAATTTGATTTATTTTGAAATATCCATAGGCCTAGATATGAAAACACATTAATCAACATTGAACAACAACAACAATGTTGATGGTATTAACATAGATAATCAAATCAAATTTGTTTAACTTACCGTATATGCTCATTTGATATAAATAGTATTATTACTACTGAACATACACGAAATTTAAGTACGAAACAAGTGATACCACCGTCAACAATCGTGACAAGCCAATCAAAATGGAAGATGGCCATATAATGCAACATTCCGGGGCAAAAGTTATTGTAATTAACCCGTTCATTTTTTAGTTGTCAAATTTAAAGCGCGTAGATTACTTCCTTGGACTATCAAGAGCTGTGATCCAGGCCGTCAAAATTTGGTCGTAGGTCCTGGCAACGTCCAAAGCTAAACTCTGGATTCGTCCCACTACATAGACCAGGTGTGAATGCAAATACCAGAACAAAAATTGTTCTTGGTTGTTTGATTGTTATGATTGGCGGGTTATTGCATTTACTGAATTACAGTTGACACTAAGATACATAAATTCCCGGGGCAACAGTTATTTAAACCGTTAATTTTTTGCTTGTCAAATTCAAACCGTGTACATTACTTCCTTGGACTAGTCAGTGGGTGATGCGGTCCGTCGGTTCTGGCAACGTTCAAAGTGATATTTTGGATTCGCCCCACTACATAGACCAGGTGTAAATTCAAATACCAGAATAAAAATTGTTCTTGGTTGTGTGAATTTTATGATTGGTGGGTTACTACATTTACTGAATTACAGTTGACATTGAGATTAAGCAATTGATACAAATTGATATAAATAAATTATAAAGATAATAACTTATTGATATTGTTGTAATCTGCTGTTTCAATTATCTTAAAATAGTGTTTTTGGTTTACGTTATACGTTTAAATATATCTATACACTGTAAAGCAGCGTGTGGATATAAAGAAAGTGATACATGTTTCGGGAAGGGAATGCTCGTATATTGGATTTAGTGTTTTTAAATAAATCTAAACACGTTATTTCTAAAGGTTTGGAGTATTTAAATATACTCAAAAACCTTTATTAGAAACAACGTGTTTAGATTGTATTTATAGGAGTTCATACACTTTCTGTACAAAACGTACTACAAAAACCAATGCTTCAAACTTTATCCGAAAGCTTTCATATTTAGGCTAAATGTTTACTTGTTACATGTTTAGCTCACATGTGTTGATTATAATACATGACAGTGTTGTCAATGGAGGAAAATGGCTATGCTGTCCATATTATGACTACTTTAGTTAAAATGTATTAAACGTAATTTAAAAAAAAAAATGTTTAGATTTAAACACGAGCATTTTAGGATTAATCGTGTCTAAATTGTGGGCGAAGCCAATTCAAGAAAAAATCGAAAAACTGAAAGTTTAGTTTGTTTATAAATTATGAATGAAATGAAAAATGAAAAAACCATCCGTTGCCAGTTTCAAACTATATTTTAAGAAGTCTCTGATCGCGGTATATGGTGAATAAACTGCCACTCTCATTCAATTTAACTTATAGGCATATCTATTACCGTACTTAAGTGTGAATTATATAATTTTTTAGATCTCTCTTATTGACTGTATCGTTATATACTGTATACTGCATGCTTACTTCAATCAGTTATCATTGTTATACATTTAATGTCAAGGTATCTGTCTTACTTTTTTATTGTTTTTTTTTTGCTTTGTTTCTTTTAAGGGGGTCATTATCTTAAAGAGTTGTGCTCTTAGTAGCACTTTCTCTTACAATGACCTCCGCCATGTAATTATGGAAATGGTAAATTGAATTGTCTAACTTTATAAATTTTGAAACCAAGACGCCATTTTTTCATAAGCATCTCTTACCATATTTTGGAATTCAAAATTACTGTCATTTTTACTACTATTCTTTGAAAATACAACTTGCTAACTACTTGGATCTTGGAAATCAAAATTTTGTATTTCGAAATGGCTCCATTTTTAAATTTTTCAGGCATAGTTTTCTAACGAATCCTACTTTCGAATTACAGGACTGCTTCAAATTATTTTAAAGGTTATTCTGGGACTGATATCCCTTTAAGTGAGCGCCATTTTTACAACTATTTTCAGTCAAGTAATATAATTCTAAATTTAAATTTTTGACAAACCGATCAAATTTACTGACCTGACTGACAGTTTCGGGCACCTTGTTGATTCTCCGTTGTCCTTCTTCAGAGTGCCGGCTCTGTTGTTAAGCAATGCGATCACTGGTAGGTGGTGGTCGTCTAACAACGGGGTCGTATACGTAACGCAGTAAGTGGGCCCCTTCATCCCTGTTCATAGTCTTGTCTCCTCTACGTCTGATCCATATGGCCTCCTTGATGCGCCTGATGGTTTCATCATCTGCTCTGTCTAGTGTGGTGGTTCCAATCAATGATGTGGTTTTCATTTACTGCGTGGTACGCTATGGATGATTTGCTTATTTCCGATTGGGAGTCCTTTCGAGACTGGCGAGTATAGTTCTTCCTCTGTTGTTGTACTTTTTCTGTTTCCTTTGATGTTCCTTAAGTCTTGTCCCCAGTTTTCTCCCAGTCTCCCTAATGTATGTGCAGTTTCAGCTTCCACATGGTATTTCATACACACAGTTAGTTGTGGCTTTACTCTTTCAGTTGTCAAGTAATATTAAAGGGAGACATTTTTATCAAAAAAGTTAAGTGTAGAAACCAATTGGAATTATTGGTTACAGAGATGTTATCTGAATTCACAGCACAGAAGACAATTTGCGATCCGATGAAGAAACTCATATATAAAGCTCATATATATATAAAGCTATATATATATATAAATCATTAAAGAAGGTTCAATACAGTGTTCAAAGAAAGACTAGATGTTATAAACCGTGTAGCATAG
>JAOTQE010106472.1:0-13518 GCA_025631205.1 Nesometra sesokonis
CCCAATGTTGATTGGGGAGGGGTAGTGCACAAATGCGTAGACCCCTAAAAAAAACAGGTTCTCTTCCACCGACATAGAGGACAGACCACACATGGCCTATACCTATGTTATGCTTACACCGTAGTTTAATGCAAATAGGTAAAATAAAATGACATTTGTTTTTGTCAAATTAAAAATCCGGAAGATATTGCCATTGGCAACTTGCACCACCCCACTATTTGGAATCCGATTATATCTAGTCGCGTTTTTACTGGATTTTGTTTTTATGACGGTTTAAAAAAAACAGGGTGACTTGATTTTGATCAGGGCCAGTGCCATGTATTTGTTACTGGCCCTGCTGGCTACTTGGGATTAGTAGTTAATTTTTAGCCCTGTTAAATATATATTATTTAAATTAATTGTATTTATCATGTTTAAAATGCTAAATTTTAACAATAAAACTGACAAAAACAAGCCAAAAATTGAAGTCACAGTGCATAAGAATACATTGTGGTGTCAGTAATGAGTTGCTTGTCTACCAAATGCATTGGACCATAACAAGGTCAGATTGATTTAACTTCATACGAAACCACCCTATAGACAAATTGGCCCTAGCATAAGCATAGAGTATAATTCTATTTCAACCCATGGTTCCCTAAAAAGTAATTTCATATCAGTCACATCCATTAAAAGTTAAAAAAGTATTTTTAATTTTACTATCATAGCGTAACATAATTACTATCAATCATCATCATCATCATCAATATGCTTCGATTTCAGATGACAAGGAACGTGAAACATAGAAAGTAAACGCGCTGATCCATGAAAACTGTTGCTTTCGTACGGCAGTTTCTGCTGAAAATGTTAACCTTAATTTTAATGGATGAATTTGAGAATATTACTATACAGTAGTAGTCTAGGCCTAGTGTGATTCAATGAATGCCGTTTTAAAAGTTTAATTATTCTATAAACTTAAGAAATTTGCCAAATGCAAGAAAGTGGAAGTTTCGCAGTTTACGCGGCATGTTACCTTCAACATTCGCATGGCCTAGCCTAGGCCTAGTACTACAATAAAAACAATACCGCAATCGATAAGTGCGAATGTGGCCTAGGCCCTACCTTACTTAGGCCTAGCTGAGCCATTTCAAATACTATGACTGCAGCCTAGGCCATCATTTTCTGATTTGTTTACAACATAATCCACTTAGTTCCTTTTTAAAATAAAAAAGCACAGAGGTCCCAAGTTGTACAAACAGAATTCCTGGAGATTTTCTTGTGGCCGTCCGTACACTATTTTGTAACATGTACACTTCATATAATGTGTGTATATTACCCTTGTTTAAACACATTGCTAATTATAAACAGTTATATTTTCTTATTTCGTTACTGAAAGGTATGCCATCTTCATAAAACAAAAGTTGCTGAACTTCACATTTCCTTATTGTCAACAAATATTTTGAAAAAAAGTAGGCAAAAATGTGGTCTAATTGTGAAGATTTTCAAAACCTGGAGAATTTCCTGGAGAAAACTAAATTCCGGGAGAAAATTTGATAATTCCGGGAGCCCGGGAGATGATCCAAAATTCCTGGAGACTCCAGGGCAATCCTGGAGACTTGGGAGCTCTGAAAGCATGATGAGTCTTTTTTATAACAATAAGTAAAGTAAGGCCTAATTAGTGCGTAGACCAAATATATCAAATCTTAGCCAAGGCCCATCACTTAGGCTAGGCCTACCAATCCGGCACCCTCATCACACAACGCGCCTACAGTTTGCACGGTCTCAACCTCGCCCCACATTTATCCTAGGCCCTAGGCTAGCCTTGACTGATGATGGACATGGTTGAGGCGTTAAAATTTAACTACAAGACCACTTTCTGTTACAGTCTGTATATATTATCTTACCCGTAATGGTGTTGTTGCATCCATTTCTTATTTAAAAACTAAATTAATCAACACAAATATGTAATTAAGTAAGATTTCAGAACTGTTATTTTCCCTTTTTAGCTGCAATCCATCATCGGGAGAAAAAAGATCGACAATTCTATTCCCGCGCACAATGATTATTTAAATTTAAGATTTACACTGACCAATGAATGCACAGTTCCCAATCTTAGAGGGCGTAAGTTCAACGTCATAAAGAAAGCGAAATAGAAGAACAGTATAAATTAAGACTTTACTTACTACCCACTTCAGTTCGTTTTTATCCGTCGATTCCATTTTATAATCTTTAAAATATACTTTAGAGATATTTTCAAGATATATATATTCAGCCTTTGGTCTTGTTACAGGTTGAAACTTGCCAATTAAAACACCGGTCTGTGTTTAGATAGTAGTGTAGTAGTAGTAAGTCTAGCTCTCGGCCGTTTATCACAAAATAAAATCGTCGTAAACTGGGCTAAAATAGCCAAAATAGAGGTCCTAAAATTTTCAATAAGTATTGTGAAAATTCAGGATTCCCTCGTTGTTAAAAATCTGGATCTTATTGCCTTTGACATGTCCAAATTAGAAAACAAAATCCCACCTCAAATACACATCATGGAAGCGGACATCTTGCATGCTCAGTAATCCATTGAATGACAAAGTAGATCGTAAATTCTTTCGATTGGGTCGTAATTAATTATAGCTATTTTTTTATAATTGATATTTTATTTTGAGCTTTAAAATAATTTACTGGCAACAAATAATTGTTTTTTAAGGATTTTTTTTCTATTATAACCGTCATAATATTGTTATTATTTTTTCACAAAACCACCGATTTAGATCCACGGTCACAGTTCACTGGAACTATATAATGAACAATACAATACTGGATTGACTATTTACACGGAGAATATGATAATGAGAAGATCGGATTGCAAATATGAGATAGCCCTAACTTGTCGACCTAAAAACACAAATCACGAAAACAAAAACAAACAAATACAAACGACCATGGTAGTGTGGTGTTTGTTCACAAGTAAACATTGCGTTTGGATATTTTATATATTATTTTTATATCTGTTTTTGCTTACCTTTTACTTTTTAATTACATAATAGGTTAGATAATAGGTTAGTTTAAGTTTTTAAAAAAATTCCTTTCATTAATTTTAAGTCTATTACACTAGTTTAGTCGGAACACTACACGACAAACAAACTCCGTGGAGTTTTTTTTATGTGTTTCCGTTTCATCATCCCACATTGTATTTCTAGACAAATTTTAACTTTAAAGCATGATTAATTTCAACATTTTAAACATTGTTCATAATTAAAATGATTTACGACTTTGGCCTATATCGTTTAGTGCTATATTTTAAAGTTTTGAAAAAAAAAGATTATTAATTTTTTAAATTTTAAATAACTTGCTCATTAAAATACTAAAAAATATAAATTAGGCCTATTATTAAACCAGATCATCATCATCATCATCATCACCACCACCACCACAATCATATCATCATCATCATAATCATCATCATCATCATCATCACCACCACCACCACCACCATCATCATCATCATCATCATCATCATCACCATAATCACCATCATCACCTCACCATCATCGTCGTCGTCGTCGTCGTCGGCGGCGTCGTCGTCGTCATCATCGTCATCATCATCATCACCACCACTAACATCATCATCATTATCATCATCATCATCATAATCATAATCATCATCATCGTCTTCGTCATTATCTTCCGATCAGCTCACCACCACCACCACCCTCATCATGGCATCATCATCACTTCACCAATCATCTCCGTTAACGTTTTAAACATATTCTTATTTGTAGGCCTAGGCCTACTACTAGGAAAATCATAAAAAAGGACATATCATTCAAGTCAATATATAATTAATTATTCATTTGTCTTTCTTATTATTATTCATTAAACTCCTTTATTTATCCGTTTTTTTTCCGTTAACTCGGAAAGATAATAAATAAAACTTAGAATATCAAGGATAAATAGTTATCTCTCCAGCCGGCTATATAGTCGAGCAGTAATTACGTGTCCGCAAGTGACCTCTCTTACGTCGATTTGACCTTTGTTGTATGTCGAGGAGTATCGACTTGCTTTTGGTTGCCTTTTTATGGGTTAAACGATGGCTGGCAATGCCTTGAAAAGACTTATGGCCGAATATAAACGTAATTATAAATAAACACACTTAATTATAGGATAACTGTTATTAAATCTCAACATTTTATAGTCTAGGCCTAGGGCCTAGCCCTACTACGATAAGAAGGAAGAGTTTACGGTTACGCGTAAAGTGCCTTCCCAGTCGTTGTGTTCTGGTCGATTCGTCCAATGCCACACTAAACGTATCGTGGAGATAATAAATATTAACTCCATGCGATGTATCCACTTACAGCAGATTGATTACAAACAATTAGTTTAAGTTTCTATATTCATCATAAAAAAATAAATAGGTTTACTAAAAATCGGTGCTTGCTTGTTGTATTTGTGAACATCAGCTTAGTGTTAGTTAGTTAGGGGTGGGGATAGGCGGGGACCAGGCTTGGGTGCTGGTGAAGCGAGCAACTTAGTTAGGCTTGGGCCAGGGGTCTGACAAGTGCCGTCGGTTGGGTCCAGGGGACGATGACCCGAGAAAAATGTTTGCTTTTGGCTAGGCTATTAAAAAAATTGTTAGTTTATCACTCCCTGCCCTGCCTACATCACTTTTAGGGAAATCCCGATTTTTTTACTCATTCTGCTATTCATACGATGGTTTTTTGTGTTAAATTCACTTGAAATGCTTTGGATTTTCTTAACATAAATTAATATGATTCTCAAGCTCACAAACGGGGAGTCACAACAATGTACACAAAAACTATGCATAGGCCTGCCAGGGAGTTGTTAATCAACTGGTCCCACAATAATCAGTACTCATTGTAAGCTGGCACGCTCACTCATTTGCCCGAATCTAAAATAATATTAATGGACAATCTGGCCCAGCGTGAGATCACTAACATTTTGTGGGTTGGTTACAAAAAAAAACAACCAAAAACCAAAAAAAAAACCAATCATGAAATACTATAATATATTTTTCACATCAAACTTTTACTAATAAAAAAATGTTATTTAAATTTTAGGGGTGTCAAGCTCCCCACCTCTAACCTCAGTTTTTTTATTGCCATTTCTTATACTGGACGAAAATATAGAAATGCAAAAGGTCATGCTGCTTATGTCTTATAACATCATACAACACCACTAAAACGCATTTGTGCAATTCTTATGATGGAAAAAGCCTATTAGTAACTACATGTGTGTGAACAGTGCATGGTAACCTCAGACGTTCCAACCTCTGAGTTCTAAGATTCAGGAGATTTCTCAAAGTATGCCCTCTATCTTAAAATACTGTGCCTTTTACTGCGTTTTATGATAGAAGGGATGGAAAAACAGTCTAACTAGCACCAATTACGATAACTTTAGAATAATGTACGCAATTATTTATTTTAAAAGCACTGTATTTATTGATTAAATATTATTCTAAGCAAAATTATGGTGCTAGAACATGTTTAAATTTTTAACAGAAAATCGGGAGATTGCTTCAAAAAATCGGGAGACTGATAAAATTTTGGGTAACTCCCGGACAAATCATAAGACATCAATTAAATGTACTGTATTCTATATCGTGTGGTTTTACATAATCTTTATTGAAAAGCAAACATCATACAAAATATACATTGGCACCAAAAGAAGTGGGCGCCTGTCTATTTAGTCGCCAAGTAATAATATTGATAATAATAAAAATAATAAGAAAAATAATAATAATGAAACACTGACTATAACAAGATACACACTTTGACACTCACACCCATACACACATCCACACGCACACATGCACATACACAAGAACATAGAGTTCAAGACATTGCCCACAACCGCCAGCACCCTAAGACTATACACTCTGTAGGGGGAAATAGAATTTACCCCCAGACACGGGAAGCATGGTACCAGACGGTGACCTACCACATACAATCCTATGGCGCCGGCAGCCGTGAGCGACCTTCAGAATGGATGTTAAATCTCTACTATAATACCTCCATGGTTAAATAAGATATAACATGGAGGTATTATAGTAGACTAGTACTAGTACTATAATACTTCCTTGAATGTGTTTCATATCATCTTTAAATCCTCTTTTCAGAACTTACAGTTAATCCACCTGAGGGGATTATTGCTGGGCCTAAAAATGAAGATAATTTTTTTGAATGGGAAGCTTTAATAACGTGAGTATTCTATCAATATATCATTCACAATAGGAGAATATTTGAAACACCAACTTAAATTGTAAAGGTAGTACTTACAGTAATGTAAACTTTGTAGCCCTTGCTCTAGCTACATGCCAGGTGATACCTAGGAGGCTGGAATTATGTATGATATTTAAATTTATTAATATCATACACAGGTCTGTTCTGCTGCGACCCAAACTAGGCTCACAAAAAATTTGTATGGGCCGTGAACATATTGGTTTGTGGATTAGTTTCTGAGACCTTAAAAGCATCTAGTGATCAGTTTTTCTCACGACTGATGTATTGTACATGTAGGTTTATGTTTGCATTTATATTACCCTTTTTTGTGAGAGAGGGTTCAAGCTTATTTTTGAATGAAAACAATTTTATCATACATGTATGCCATGATGTACTCTCACACATTTCACATGAGACAGAGGCCTTTCCGACCCTCAAAGGCTAAAACCAACACATTAGGCCTAGTGTTTGGATTTAGCCTCTGATGATTGTTGTCCCTAAATAATGTATAAACGCATACTTTTTATATTGATTGAACCTCTCCATGATTTCTTTCAATCTTTTTATTTTATTTAAGTTTTTTAACTTCATGAAAAATAATAAGGACTATCAAACAAAAACAATAATATATAAACCTTTATTCAAAGTATTTACATTAATACTTGTCTATGTCTTCTTTAGATATATTTTCAAATCTTTTCAATACATCTCAAGTCAAAGTTAGACTCGTCTATAAGTCGTATAGATACAGTATGACTTCTATAGCCACATTAAATGGTCTTCCTTCATAGGCTTCTATAAATGATGTCTTGTTCGAGGCAAGAAATCCTGTTTTTCGCCTCAGTACATTTTGCTTTTTTATTGGGAAGCGAATTCCCAAACTAAATAAGTGACAGACTGTTATTGTGCATAAGATGAAGAACTCTTTTATATTGGTTTATTTAAAATAGGCTCTTATTAAAATGTAAAATATTTTATTTATTTTTCTTTTAGTGGTCCTGATGACACCTGTTTTGAGGGTGGTGTGTTCCAAGCAGTTATTCATTTTCCACATGACTACCCATTAAATCCACCAAAAATGCAATTTACCTGTGAAATGTTCCACCCTAATAGTAAGTGGATATTGTAAATCATTCGTTGAGTCATCTATATGTTCGATGTAAGGAAAGACCAATCATCAATCAAAATCACTGAGGTCATTGTCTACGTCGTCATCATCAACTTCAATATTTTCATCATCCAGGGGCGGATTTAAATGGGGGAAGGACCAGTGTCACCCACCCCCCACCCCCCTTTTTGGAAAGTAAAATATATCAATATTATTAACATTGTCTATAAAACAAAAATATTCAGTAGTTATATGACAAAAAGTGATGCCTTAACACACCCCTGTCTGCATCTGACCCAGTCATATCATCGTTGTCATTGTTGTCATCATAAGTTTTTGTTATTTTTAATAGAACAGGGTTTAATATTTATGTTAATTTGCCGTGTAATAATGAATAACATTATCAACTTACAACCTATCTCTACCACCAATTTAAACAAATTAAATTCACCAAGAATTAGTTATTAAAGGTAAACATTTATAATCTATATTTTTAGTATATTCAGATGGCCGTGTATGTATTTCAATACTACACGCTCCTGGAGATGATCCAATGGGTTATGAAACAAGTGCTGAGAGGTGGAGTCCTGTACAAAGTGTTGAGAAAATTTTATTATCAGTGGTCAGTATGTTAGCAGGTAAATTCATTTGACAGTTTTAATGAAGTATACTCTAGATCCCAATGTCAATGCAATGGAGATTGCAAGTCATGACATTTTGTGATCAAAATAGACTATTTTAAGGCCTGTTAATTGCAATGAAGTACTGTACATTTAATTTTAAATTGACAGTAAGACCAAGAAAATATCGCCCCTCCTCCTAAAACTTCAACTTCAGCTAAATGTTGCTATTCTTCTATTATCTACCTTGCCGTTTGAAGACCTGTGGTGAAAGGACTTTCATGGTTTGTGGCTCCATTACCATTACCATATTTGCCAGACAGTGGCGGCGCCAGGAATACCCTGACAGCAGGGAAATTCCCCCGATGGGGACACGGGTCCCCCGATGAGTTGGGCAAGTTTAATTTTGAGGTGGGCGTGGCCCCGGTTTTTAGTCTGACAGGCAAAAAAAAATGTTATTTGCCGTGTTTTGCGTGCTTTTGTGCTCTTTTAGCCCGTTTTGGTGTTGGGCTTTCGTCTGTCCTTTGGCATTACCCTACAAAGCCCCGACAAAACCTTACAGGGGGGGAAGGTCCTCCGATGGGAGGCTGTAGCGCCGCCACTGTTGCCAGAGGTAAACATAGTATTTAGGTGACTAAAATATTTTAACGCTGTTTTGGTCTGGCGCAGTCGATTTAAAAAATGTATAGTGGGTGTGAAAATTGTAATAATTAATAGAAGTGATGTGTACACCTTTATACTGGTGGCACGGGAGTGATCCAATTTCATTAGTTTTGCAACTTCACACAATATAATAACGAAAACGGATATGTCACATTTACATTTTTAAAAGTTGCTAAATGTGTTCAAAACTATATCCAGTTTTCTGCCTAGGAATAATTGATGATCATCGCCAAATACTGATCAACTATGATAGTTATTCAAGGTGTTCACTTCAAATTTTACAAGAATAATTGAGGTCTCACCACAAAATGAGTTGCATCGTAGGTGATAACAAATTGAGATAATCACTGAAATAGGTCTGAGGTCAAGTCCTCGCGATAGGTCTGAGGTCAAATCCTCGCGACTTTAAGCATTAGAGTACCCCTACTTTGAGTGGCCATAACTCCAAAACGACTTGGAATTAGGATATTTTATCTTGCATGTGTTCTCAATATGGATAGAGCAATTTTTAAACAAAATTTCAGCAAAATTCAAGACGTGACCCGTACCCCCATTGGTTGATTTGACACGGAATGACCCAGATAGCTTTATAGGCGATTTTCTCAAAACTGTGTTTCCATACATGAATACTTCAAATGCTCATATCTTTGGATCTATCTAGTGAATGTCATTTAAAGTGTAGATTACAGCTTATAGTATGCTCTATTAAAGTGAAACTAATATCTCAATTTTTTTAAATTTTCCTACCATGAGACTCATTTTGTGATGAGACCTCACAATTGATGCATCCATTTTTGTTTTCATATTTCGTAAAGTTGCGAAACCTTCAATAATTTGTAACAAGGGGATGCACATCAAATTAATGTTGTTCTTTTTCTAGAACCAAATGACGAAAGTGGTGCAAACGTTGATGCATCAAAAATGTGGCGTGATGATCGAGCAAAGTTTGAAGAAAGAGCACAAGAAATTGTTAGAAAATCTTTAGGATTGTAGAAATATTATTGCATGATCTTTGAGCTCTGATGGAAAGCTCTAGATGTACCTGTGTGATGGATTACTTAATTCATCTTTATTCACGAGTGAGTTCCATACAGGCAGTGGCTGTTCTTACATCTAGTCGTAAGAATAATTATTCCATGGCTGTTCTTACGGCATTGGTTTTATTACGCATGCGCGCTTACTCCTACATCCGGTTGTAAGAATAATGTGTCGTACGATATCTATTCACCACACACTGGTAATTACTGTATCATCTATGGGACAACCAGGTTATAGAAAACACTTGGCCAAATGAAAAATAAGTACTTTTAAATTCTGTAAGCATTAGAAATATTAAACCATTTTTACACCCACAAGAAAAACTATTGAACCAAGCAGTTATGTAATAATTCCTTGATTGAACTAAACTTAAATTTCTATTTTGAAACTGATAACTAAATATAGTTATTTTAAAATGTTTAATTTAAATGATTTTTAAGATTATGTTTTTGAATTGTAAATAAAACAAAATATTTGTAAACTTTAGGGACTACAGTATCTTAAAGTACAAATCAGGGTTTGCGGAACAGGGCGCATATCTGCCAACCCTATCAATTCAACCAGTATCTGCTGTCTACCGATTTAGCATGTTGTTTGTACTGTTTTTACAAAAATGAAATGTTTTTATTGAAATTCTGCAACTATGTTCTGCTACAGTTTATAAACACATTTACTTAAAAAACGTAGTGGCTAGATGTCCTGTAGTGGATGCTATCTCTGCAATGATAAGGTTGGGGTCGCCCTCTCTAGGGCCGCTAATCATTGTGGGGATAGCCACCACTACCAGAACTCTAGCCTATGGGTTAAAAAATGATAATTTCCCATTTACATGTTATTCTTTTTTCTTACTTTTTTTTTTGAAAAGGGGATTCCTCCACCCTTAAATCCATGCATTAAAAAAAACTCTTTGGACACTGGGAATGTGAAATTTAGGTAAGTGGAATATTGAGCAAGAAAATTCTAGAAACAAATAACAAGTAAGCATTTCAACTTATTCTACAAGCTGTGGTTATGTTGAACCATTATATAATTTTCATTTTGGTCACAATTTTATTTATCTGTATCAATTAACCTTTGAGCTCCCAATGAAAAGTAATGGTTTTGATTCTGTCCATCTGGTATGCTATTTTGATAATTAATTTTCCCAGAATATAAAATTATAAAACAATTAATGTCATTGTGAAGTACTTAGATGCCTTGGCAATAAGGGCTATACAAATGTCACGGCTTATTATTATTCAATCACAGTGTGATGTCATGTTGATGGAGTTATGGTACCTTTCCCCAGAATTTAATCACAAATAATAATTATTAAAACGGTTTTATGCATGCACACATCTAGTATTGGAATACAATTCATCGTGTTGGGATTCAACATTTCAACATTAACTATATCATCGGCAAAGTATAATGCATACTTCAAGTATTGAAATACATGCCATCATGTTGGGATTCAATATTTCAACATTATGTCATCATCAAAGTATAATGCACACTCCAAGTATTGAAATGCCATCATGCTGGGATTCAATTTTTCAACATTATGTCATCATCAAAGCATAATGCATACTTCAAGTATTGAAATATATGCCATCATGTTGGGATTCAATATTTCAACATTAATTATGCCATCATAAAAGCAAGTATTGAAATACACGCCATCGTGGTAGGATTCAATATTTCGACATTTCCTATGTCATCATCAGAGGGTATAAAAGACAGGCATCTAAATACAGTATATATCAAGTAATATCTGCACAGATTGTTTAATCATGAAACAATATTTATTTAATATTATTGTTAACGTTATTATAGGTTTTATTAAGAAAATAAATTTATCTAGATTACTGTACAGTTTAAATAAGTGTTGAAGTTTTTATTTTGTGTATTTATTAGTTTGATATTTAACCTGATGTTGGAACAAAGTTGTCTTTTCCGAATGCAGATCTAAAAATAAAAAAAAAAAATTGTGAAGAAAGTATAATAACCAACCACCCAACAAACATATTTTATGCTTAAATGCACCGAAATATTAATTGGTATGAAACCAGTCAGAGGCGGCAGAACGAGGAACGAGGTTAAATTTTGTTCATCTTCCCTACCCCTGGGCGACGCATCCATGCATCTGGAAAGAGGAATGCTCAACCTGATTACAATTTCTTAAGCTAACAAATAAAAAGGGGGAAAACCTGCATATTAATTAGTGCTATACTGGTTTTTCTTCTGAATGAGGTTTTCGGGGTCATATTCATATATACTATGCATGCCATTTTTATGGCTTTCGACCCCGACCAAAGCCCTCTGTGTTCCCCTGGTCCCCAGCCAAAATTTCTCGCTTCGCTCACAAGTCCGAACTTCGAAACCATGACAGGCTGATCTGGAAAACGAACATTTTGATGGACTCTAATGTGTCTTTTAGCGTTTAAAATAACGCAAATTTTTTTGGGGCCTTTGGACCCGTTACCCCAACCGGGGCCCTTGGCTGTCCCCTAGCCCCCAGCCAAAATATTTTGCTTCGCTCGCAAGTCCTAACTTCGAAACCATGGCAGGCTGATCGGGAAAACGGGACATTTTGATGGACTCTAATGTGTCTTTTAGCATATAAAATCTCTTCAGTCTTCAGCCCCTCCGACCCCAACCGGAGGCCCTTGGCGGCCCCCTGGCCCCCAGCCAAAATTGTTCGCTTCACTTGCAAGTCGGAACTTCGAAACCAAGACATGCTGATCTGGAAAACGAGACATTTTGATGAACTCTAATGAGTCTGTTAACATATAAAATAACGCAAAATTTTCTGGGGCCTTCGGTCCCTTGACCTCGACCGAGGACCCTCAACAGCCCCCTGGCCCCCAGCCAAAATTGCTCGCTTCTTGAAAATGTAAAGAGAAAAAGAATTAAATAACGCAAAATTTTATGGGGTCTTCGGCCCCTCCGACCTCAACCGGGGCCCCTTAGCGGCCCCCTGGCCCCCAGCCAAAATTGTTCGCTTCACTTGCAAGTCCGAACTTCGAAACCAAGACATGCTGATCTCGAAAACGAGACATTTTGATGGGCTCTAATCTGGGTTTTAGCCTATAAAATAACGCAAAATTTTCATGGGCCTTAGGCCCCTCGACCCCGAACGGGGCCCTCGGCGGGCCTCTGCCCCTGGCCCCAGCCAAAATTCCTCGCTTCGCTTGCAAGTCCTAACTTCGAAACCATGACAGGTTGATCTGGAAAACGGGACATCTTGATGGACTCTAATGTGTCTGTTAGCATATAAAATAACGCAAAATTTTCCGGGCCCTTCGGCCCCTCGACCCCGACCGGGGACGTTCGACGGCCCCCTGGCCCCCAGCCAAAATTTCTCGCTTCTTGAAAATGTAAAGAGAAAAAAAATTGTCCCCACATATTTTTTAGTGAGGATCCCCACTTTTCAAATGTATACTCCAAGATGCTCTTTATAAGCGTCTAGAGGTTTATTATTTTCAAACATTTTCTATGGGATCCTCCCCCTCCCAAACGCACCCCCTGGCTGATGCGTCAGTCTTTCTGTGCTCTTCCCACTAAAATGGAACTGTAGTTTATACCCCCTACCCCCTTTGAAAATATCTTGATCCGCCCCTGGGCTTTCAAAAACCTTCCGCCAGCCCTGCAATTTTAATGTAATATTAAATGTGATGAATAAATGAATGAATAAATCGTATCGTATCGTAAACATTCTTATCGAGATTTATCTCAAATTTAGTCGGTGGCGAATTAGCTGACCTTACAGGACAACTACCTTTAGCCCCAGAAGGCAAGTTGGTCCATGGAGGTATAAAAAAAGAAGGAGAAACAACCCTTTGAACTACACTGAGTTGCCGACCTAATAAAAAACCCATTAACCTTGGTATCGCACACCATT
>JAOTQE010106483.1:0-13517 GCA_025631205.1 Nesometra sesokonis
AGACTCACTATATTTTTTCATTGATCTAATTTTAACAGTATTGTGCCGATTAACTGATTTCTTAACAACTTTTCGGGTACAGTATATGAGGGAATGGTCACTTAACCCTATATCAATCGTGCCACATTGACTAATTTTATCAGGGTTATTACAAATTACATGATCTATTATTGTACTTGAATTAGGCGTAATTCTAGTTGGTGATGTAATTAATTGTTTACAATTAAACATCTTAAGCATATTTAGGAATTTACCTACATACTGTGAGGTCTTATCTAAAAGATTAATATTAATATCACCAAGAATAATCAATTCACAGTTCAATGAAATGGTTGACAGTATACAATCAATGTGATCCAGAAATTTGCTATCGGTTGGTGGTCTATACAGAATCCCAACTAAAATGGGTTTCGTTTTTGGAAGGAGTAGATCAAAAAATAATCCTTCAAATGTATTTATTTGTAAATCTTTCCTTGTATTGAATGCAGTATCATTCCGAATAAACGCACAAACACCACCACCCGTCCGTGACCTGTCATTCCGAATAACGGAGTATCCATCTATAGCAATTTCTTGATCGGTAACGCTGTTGTCCAACCATGATTCCGTGATTCCAACTACTGCTGCGTTCGAGTTAGTAACAAGGTCGCGAAGTTCAGATAGTTTTGGTATGAGTGATCTTACGTTAAGATGAATAAAATGTAGTCCTTTTTGCTTAAAACAACTCATATGGTTCTTCGTGCATCCACTTGCTTTGAAGCTGTTGGTCATTTCGACAGTGTCTTTGCTTGTGCCCCTGCTGTCCACATGCAAAACAGGTAACTGATTTTCGAGTGTATGACTTCTGACTATAGTGTGAGGAGTATGTCTGTCGATTCGATATGTTTTAGCTTATCTGTTCCCTGGTTTTAGTTTATCATAAAAAGTATATTCAGCCCTGTTTGGGAATTTTTAGGATTTTTCCCCTTGAGTCTCATGTATTAAAACATATAATAAAAATAAACGCTAGATTTATGATAGGTAATGAATCGTAAAAATTCAGAAACAGGGCTGAATATACTTTCTATGATAAACTAAAACATACAAGGAAGACAATTTTTTTTTTTGGTGAACCTACCCTTTAACGATATGATCCACGTGTTATTGTTCGTTAATTCATATTCAATTCATCAATTTTTGAGTGGGTGCAACTTTAAATTTCTAGGAGGGAGAACCGGATTCTCCCAAATCCGTCCAAGTTTTCGGGTTGCTGCCTTTGGAATATTTTCCCTGTTCATGTCCGCCAATCTACCGCCATCTAAAATAAAGCTTAAAATTTACCCATTTTGCAGATTATTATATCTTAAGCAAAAACTGTTCTATTTTCCTATTTATTTTCTTTCTACTATTTTTTTTTCTTAACGACACAAAATGATTTTTGAGTATGTTATGATAATTAAGAATTTTGCAATGAGATATTTGGAAACAATAATCTACCATATCACGGCAAAACCATTAAGTTTTAGGAAACTTAAACATTTAGTTAATACTAAAACTGTTACACTTTTCGCAAGCGAGGAATCAATTATCAAATCGGACATCTATAACTGAAGTTGGACAAAATATACAAAAATTACCTCTGTACGTATTTGTTTATATTTTCAGTTGTTTATTTGCTTATATTTTAATAACTTTCTGTGCAACAACTTGGTGGGTTTTCCATGATTAGACGCATTCATATTTAACTACCAATGTAATTTTAATATAAATATATCACGATAAAACACCAGAAGTTAAAATATATAATTCAACAACACTTCACGGATAGAGTAGCGAGGATCGGTTGACCGAATTTTTTGTTGGCGTCACCTATTGCACTCTATTAAACTTAAAACTGGTGAAACATGAAAAGTGAGGGAGTGACGTTAGATAGAATGAGGTTGAATCTGATTGTGAAGGGTGTGTCTACAAACGAAAACCATGTGAACAGGTAGATAGAATGTATAAGGCCTATTTAAGAAATGAATAAATCGTACTTTAGGCCTCTTTGAATTTGTAAAAAGGGGGTTCTCGGGTGCGGATCTAGAATATTTGAAAGGGGGTAGCACCTTGGTAGCACCAGGCTGGTGCTGAGGGCCGTCGAATTCCCCAGATGGAGTCCAGGGGCAGAACAAAATTGTGACTGTCAAAAGGTGAGCGTGCGCCCCTAGCGCAACCCCCTGGACCCGCCCGGTCTCTGGTTTGTAAGTTTTGATTTTGGGGTTCTCCGCTTTACCTTCACTTCTGTCATTACCACTTTAATATTGCAGTTTATAGCAGCCGATTCACAGATATTAAAGTATACTGCATTTCTTGGTTGGTTTATGGCAAAAAATGATTCTTTAACTGCTTCTAATAATAAACGATATAACGATATTATTACGTGGGCCTATTAATACGATTTTTACAATCTTTTAACAATAACCTAATTTAATATCTATAATAAAAGTAATCGTATTTAATATGTGCCACCGAGTAATTTCCTTTGTTTGCATATTAATATTTTAGCAGTGTATACAAAGAAGGATCTCGATATTATTTATGTAACCCATTACATTAAGCGGGCTTTAATGTATTTTATATGATACCATAAATAATAATTTAAAACAATAAACGCTGATGGATAATTATATGTAAAACTGGGATGATGAATACATGTGTCTCGTATCGTAAATAACAGAAGTCGTGAAATATCGTAGAATAGAATCTTAATTTAAACCTAGTATGTCTTTTTTGACGAATTCAAGTTGTTTTCTGATGCGTTCAAAAATCTCATCACTTCGCTTTATGCGTCGGTCTGTTGGCCGCTCGGTCTGTCTGTCTGTCTGTCTGTCTGATAAACTGGACGTATTTTATTAAAATTTTGTTCTTGTATTATGGAAACAGCTATTCAGTATGATTTAAAATATTGTGATGATCCCATTATTAATGTTATAGTTTGTTTAAAAATACAACACAACAAAAACCTACGGTACATTTATAATACAGTACGTCAGTTACGATACAGTATTGAGTACAATACAGTTATTTTACCTTACCAAAGAGTTACGGTATGTACGCTAGGCCTAATGTATTTTATAATGTATAAAATACAATTAAGTTATAATACGGTATAACAGATTAAAGATTGAAGTTATGATACAGTATAATAGATAACACAGTAGTGATAACGAGTAAATTTATTTTACGGCATTGTCTCACTGTTTATAATATTTAATATTTATTTGTCTTTCATACTTCGAAAATGTTATTGTTAATATATTTTAATGGAGTTCATAGCTTAAAGTTCATTGAACTTAGGTCTATAATGAACCCCATCCACACATATATTTTCAGTTCTATGCATATTCGAATAATAATGCAAACGTTTTTTTTTATTTTTAGCTGGTTTAATAATCATAATTTTCATTATTGCATTTATATAAATATTTTCTCGTAATCCATAACGTCGTATGTTGCCGTTGTGGACACAAAATTATCCCAATGATTGAACTGATTGTAACCTTGTTAAAATGTATTTCGTTAACATTTATGTGTGGAAAATTAAATAAACTAACAAACAAGGAGTACAAAATAGAAGTAAAGTACAATACAATACATACATACAGCAATACAAAATATCACAGTATACAGTATAGGTCTGTTTAGGTCTTACTGTTTTAGTATGTACTGTGCGGCCTTGTGGTGCGATTTTAATGTTAAAACTATAAATTCGTTAAAAGTATGCTGTAATAATGGATTCAGAATGCGTTTAGGACGAGCACGAAGTTGCAGTGCTAGCAATGCTTGCTGAAAATAATGTTCCTTCTTTCTATGAATACATTCGTAAATCGATATTTAGTTTTAAAAGTAGAATCGAATGCAGTGCCAGTAGGCTAATTGTGCTTGTGCTAATGATAGAAGAATTTGAAGCTTTACAGAAAATGGATTCAGTTATTATATAACCCATATACAGTAAATATTGCCTACCACCTTTCAGTACATTCATGTACCTTTGAATTCAGTTTCTGTATTTGCCTTTATTTAATATTTGTTTTTTTTAAATTTGTTATACATCTGTTGTTAATATTTTTTTTTTATATGGACTTGATCTGAAATAAAATTGAAATTGAATTTAATTGATACAGCATAATACAGGATAATATACTGTAATTTATGGTAATGCATATGCAGTATGATAGTGTACAATATTATTATTATACATTAACCTGCAGTACAATAAAATACAACAGTTTATGACACAGAAATCAGTATAATACAGTACATTACAATATAGGCCTACTACAATACAGTATAATATAACACAGCCAGTATATAAACACGGTAAAGAAACTGTAAATACAGTATTATATATTGCATTACATTTTAATACTGTACAATATAGTAAATTATAGTATAATGCAGTACAATACAGTATAATAAAGTACAGTACTATTTGAAGACAATAATACAGTATATTACAGTACAATACAATATACTATATTACACTAAATTCCAAAATGAGTATTATATAATATTTTGTGAATTTCCTTTTAAGGATGAAATCAAGTTTATCTGTATCTGTATCTGTAAAATAATATAATACAGTATACAGTTAAACCTCCCTGTGCGGACACCTCTCGTAAGCGGACACCTCCCATAACGGACACTAATTCAAAGCCTCCGTTTGTTCTTCCTATCTAATCAGTACTAGAAATTTGAGAGGTCATTTGTGTTGAGAGGCCGTGAAATGTGAGACATAAGGACGTATACATAATTTTACAACTTTGGCCCTCTATCGGCCGAAATTCTCGTAAGCGGACACCTCCCGTAAGCGGACACTTTTTCCCGGACCCGAGGGTGTCCGCTTACGGGAGGTTCAACTGTAATAATATAATAATACAGTATACAATATAGTATATCATTAGACCAATAGAGTAATAGTACAATACATCACAATGCAAAGCAATACAATATCATAATTTATAACAGACCCTGAATAATCGTGACACCGATTTATAATTGTCAATGATTAAATATATCATTAACAATAACGATTGCATGCCAGAAATATATAACAATAAAACCAATATTAGAGCAAAATACATTAAAAATGTCATAAATAAAATAATATCATAGCTATAATATCTTCGTGAAGTTAGCTTCGGGGAATTATCGGGTAGTATAAACTGACGGAATATCAACAAGATACTACAAAACTGGGTTGCTGGTTTTTTATGGTGGCGTCAGAGTTTCTATTGAGTGATTTGGCGCGGTTTATGCCTTTCATTTCGCGCGAACGCTAAGTTTGTTTTTAATAGGCCTGTGCTAAGAGCCGACGCAGTTTTATAAATGGTTCTCTTTACTTTGGATAATGCTTTCAATACCATATGATATCATTCATCAATAATAAAAAGTAACGTTATTGATTTTCGGTGATAAGAGGAAAATTAATAAATATCAATAAAAATAATTTGAAGGCGTTGGAAGATGAAATAAAGTGGATAAATGAGTGGCCAATTAAGGTATTCTTTAAAGTTAATTAAAAATAGTAAATACAAAATTAATCTAATTAAATAATCACCAAATTTAATAGGTATAAAATTAAGGTAGAGAACACACAATTATTCAATATTTCGACATTTATAATGTCATCATGGCATTTATATTTATACATTCTGATAGGTCGATTTATTAACCCAGCACGTTGTTTCTAGGGGTCTATGGTCCTCCCCAGACCAATTATCAAACAAGATACGTTTCCTGGGTACAAGAGAGGCAATTTTTACAGCTAATTTATTACAAACAATGAGTTTTTTTTTTTTTTTTAAGTTTAAATAATATTCGTCCATGATGATCGTCAAACCGATAAGCTGTTGACAGATATGTAACGGGTCAACTCAAATTTTACTAAAATTCATTAGGTACTGTATCTGGTTTCCGTTACCATGACCATATCCCAGTGCCTATATTAAGCTTAATAATAGTAACCCCCTACTCTAATAGTAACCCACTCACTGTAAAAAATTGCACTGTAAAAAACGGTCTTGTCAATGTATCCCGTAAATTTTGACGGGCATTTACCCTTAAAATTTACGGGATTTTCTTGTCATCCTGGCTACTAGGGCGTTTCCGTAAATTTTTACGGGAATTTACCGTAAAAGTAATCGTGTAACAGTAAAATGTCCGTAAAATTTACTGTACAAAAATACAAATGCCCGTAAAATTTACGGGATTTTCTTGGCATCCTGGCTGCCAGGAGTTTTTCAGTAAATTTACGGATTTTTTACAGTGCTAATAGTAACACACCATATAATACACAAATAATAGTAACGCAGGTTACTATTAGAAGCTTTACGTTATTTCTAGGCATCTTACGATAACTCTGTATAAATATAGTTATAAATTCTCCGTATTGATTTCGAATTTGTTTAAAATTCTATTTCACTGTCTCGTACAATTAACTCGTCAATAAAAATACTGAACTGTAATTCTATATACTTGATTTATTGATTGTTTTACAACATTCATTATATTTTACGGAAAACCATTTGGGTTTTGTGATACAAACGAGCAATGAAATATCATCAAAGCGATGATTATCAAATATTGAAAATGCATAACTATAATTATTTCAAAAACATGATTTATATCTATTTTAAACTTTGTTCATCGATCACCACAGACCTATATTCCGTAATAAAATAAAACGAACATCATAATCAGAGGCGGCGGAACGTGCGGTGCTCAACCCGGTGAGTTCGATAAGAAAAAAAAAGTCATCGCCTATTTATTGGTGCTGGGTGCTATATTGATCCCAGAATGAGGTTTTCAGGGCCAAAACATTCATATTTACCGTATATACATGCTGTTCTTATTGCTTTACACCTCTCAGTGAAATTCTCCGGCCCCCACGGTGACAATCATAGCATCAAAATAAAAGTCAGTCTATATATTGTAGTTGAAGTGACATTTCAGTGGGACGGCCCCTCTGTGCTACCACTGTTCCATCATTCCACTCTACTTTTCCGCCACCAATGAAAGATCTAAACAAGTATCGTATCTCGATGAGCTCTGGTGCTGTGTCATCATCCTAAATGTGCGTTATTTTCTAAAACTCAGCTTGTCGTAGACCGATCCGTTTTATATTTTTTTTTACAAGATTCCGAATGCTCGTTATTTTCTTCTAAAACTCTGTTGCATTGTTGATCGTTAGTTGGCTTTGAGGGTGAAACATTTGATTTATAATCTTCAATTAAAGGTCCAAGTGCCGTAGTGGATAATCTTTTTTTTGACAAGTTTCAAACTGTTCAGTATTATCTTTTAAAACTCTGTTCTACTGTCGAGCGCTAGTTAGCAGACCGGTTAAGACGTTTCACGTGAAATCTGAAATCACAGGTTCAAGTCCGGTTGATGACTGTCTTTTTTTCTCGACTGTTTATTATTCTCTTCTAAAATTCTATTCCATTGATGAGGCTTAGTTAGCCCACCGGGTAAGATGTTTCAATGGTAACGTTAAGTGAAATGTATGCACGGATTCAATTCCTCTTCGCGACGACTATACAAAAAATGTTTTAAACAATCAAGCGCATTCTAACATTTCCGACCATCACCAAAATAAAAAAAGATCCGTCACTGTGAGAGTCCAAGTCATTAGAGCTTCACCATGGTTGAGAATCAGATGTGAACATTATTTTGAAAATATCTGCCCCATCGGCTACTTCTACGCTAAAACAATCTCTATGTTGTCCAAAAACAACATAACATGTTTAAAAAGTTCGGTCAGTTAATCCATTTTTTTAAAATTTAGACTTTTATTTTTGTAGTTATACCCTCCAATATTTTTATCACCTCCGGCTTGAGCTCAAAGATTCTGGTTAAATAACTGAATAATTAATTAATTAATTAATTGATTACTTAATGGACCGTTTTTTTGAGGGAGGGAAAATGAGAGGTCGCTTGATTAGCTTTTTAAAATAATAGACCTCTATTAAGTTTAGGTAATGCTCGACGGCGCTCTATAACTACTCGTTTGATTAATTTACTAATGGATACTTTTTGGTAATAGTCGGACAATTTAGAGGGCGATATTTTTTGGTGATTTTCAAAACATTTAAAGAGCTCTGGATTGTTTATTTTTTTTATTCTCGAAGTGGAATTAAATCCGCGAGCAATTTGCATTTCTGGTTATAAGTTAACAGTTTTAACCATTAGGGCCAACTATCAACAACTACAACTGCGAAGCTATGAACAAAAACTGCATTTCAAAATTGTTTATCAGTATATATTGACAAAGCAAGGTCAATTTAAATTGTATTTTTTAAAGCATTGATCATATACCAGAAAATTTTAAAGGTGGTATGAAAGTTGAATGTATAAACTGTATATTTTAAAAATAAAATATGAAAAAGATGACAATTTCCGCCTATTGTGGGAAAATATAGTGACGTATGTCTCATTTGGTTTGGCTCTGCCACAATCATGTACTGATATATTGTTCCAGAGAACTTGAACCCGTGTTTGTTTTCAATTCATTACAGGTTACAAGACAGACGTGTTGCCCACTAGACTAATTATCGGTCGATAACAATCTGAGTTTTAGAAGAAAATAAATTAAAACAAATAAACTGACGAATGAGAGAGTTTACGTCTATGAAGATTTATTATACCTGATTGAGAAAGTTTTATAACCATTTTGATAGTTTATAAAACAATACACCTTTGTTACTGAGTGTAATCCAGTGTTTTTACATAATTTTTTTCTTTTCTTTATTTGCCAAACATTACAAAATATTTACATAAATCATAGGCCTATTTAAATTAATAGTAGGCAAAACATCGGAAACAAAAAAATAGCTTACGAGCTAATCGAGTTTGGTTCAAATTCCGAGCTAAATAATGTTTTTTTCTTTAAAAAAGGCTATTAAATAATAATAGGGCTACATTATATTTTTGAAAGAAATATACAATTACGAAACAAATAAACTTAATTGCGTACTAAATAATACTGCCTAAATAATGGTATAAACTAGGCCTATGTTTTAAATTAATACATTTTAAATCATATGGTAATTGGTTCCACAGTTTGGCACCGCATACGACATGGTGAATTGACCAGTGATTGTATTCACTGGGCGACAGATTTCCACAAAACTTAAGCCAAACGCCATAGAACCGGGGATCATCTATTACTTAGGTCTACTTCTTAATCAGACGGGTATTTCTAGAGCTCTTAATCAGAGCTAAAATATCACTTATCTCAAACAAGAGTAACTACGGAAAGTATCTACCTCATCAAAAATATATAATTTGTATGCTCTTACCATGATTATGATAAACGAAATAAACAAACTTGTTATAGACCTGAAGCATACAAATTTTGGGCGTCAAGGATTTTCGTATGTAGGACCTAAGTTTTGAAACGATTTATGAGGCGCATTAAAGAATGTACAAAAATGTAATTGTTTAAAAGAAAACTGGATTGCATGTACGTGGAAAGTTATAATAAGAAAATGTATAAATGCAGAGATGGAAATCAATGTATTATTTGTAGCGAAACGTAGTACATTACTTTATCAGGATTGTCTGTTATGAACTATACTTATAGTCAAAACAAACTCATTTATTGAGAAATTATACTCATATACTAACCATTGAGATAATTAATGTTTTGGTCGAATCTTATTAATTTTATCAACATTATTATTATGAAGGGATATTGCAATGATTGCCATTTTTCTGGTTATTTATATATTGTTTATTATTCGTAATTATTTTCTATTTAATTCATTTTATAAAGGGCGCCACAGTTGTAAAGCTTTGCCTGTTCGTGGTTGCTAGCCCTGTTCCTTTACATAATTCCATATGTATGTCTACGTATTATGTATAAAATTATTGGTTTTGAACTAAAGTAATTTTGAATTGAATTGAATTGAATTACTGCATGTTTACTGGAGGATCTATTAGCAGTAAATATTAATCCTAGTCGGGTATAGTATATGTGAGTTATGGTACAATTTACACAGTGGAAATATGTTTCTTTAGTGCTTTGGCTTATATTTTAAAAGGTTTTCGTTTCAGTTCGTATATTAAAAGGGTTACTGTTATAGAATAACAATCCAGGAATAAAAAATAATAACAGCAATTATTTATGAAATATGGCGGACGAGATGTCGTAGACTAAACCTCTGAGTGCAAAGATCAGTAATGTAGGAGATAAACACAAGTGCAATTTCCGTTCAATTAGAAAATGCCATTATTAAATATTAATAAAAATAGTTTGTGTTATTTGACAGAAAGTAAGATTAGCTAGGTGTTTTGTGTACGCCAACTGTTCAATAAAAACAAATCCGACATTTTTATTATTTTATTTACGGAATAACTTAGTATTGATATTGTATGTAAAATGATATTATAATTGTTTACCATTATACTGTCATACGTAATTCATTACTAAAATAATATTGGTCACCTAATATAGTAATCATCGTCATTGTCATCACCACGATCAACACCAGCATCATTACCATTGTCATCATCATGATCATCATCATCATCATCATCATCTCCGTCATCGTCATCCTCATTGTTACCGTCATGGTCGTCGTTGTCATCATCATCATCATCTTCATCATCATCATCATCATCATCATCTCCGTCATCGTCATCGTCATTGTTATCGTGATCGTCGTCGTTGTCATCATCATCATCATTATCATCATCATCATCATCATCATCATCATCATGTTATAGGCCTATAATTTTTATTTGCCTTAATTCGTTCCTTATTTGTGAAAGATTATTTATATATAACAAATAAAATTAAACATTAAAATCAAATACATTCCATATCGACCACATCATCATATTACCTTACATTACATTATATCAAATTTACAGTGTTATTGATTTCAGAAATTGGTGCGCACGTGGGTATTTTAAATATTATGACTGCAGTTCAAATTGATGTTCTGTTACACAACTGCTTAATATCGATAAAGATATTTAATATTTCAAATAATGCTATTCATCAACTTGTAAAGTTAGAAATGCAATATGCGGTTAGTGATTATCCTGCATTGACATATTGATATTCATGTGCCCATCGCATTCCATAATATTTGTTGAATAATAAGAATTTCATAGGAATCATTTGAGATCTGCGATCTCTACTAAGACTGATTGAACATAACCGCCGCCAGTGAAATACACTCATTTGACAGCTCTCCTGTGCCTCATTCTGTAACGGTATCTCATATTAAAGGAACATTCCATAATAGCCACAATTGCCGTGTGAGAGCGTGTATAACAATCAAGATAAAAAACGCTAATTTTTCTCGTTACCAAAACTTTACTTTTTCACTAAAAATTAAAACATAATTCACTCATTTTCCAGATGGTCATCACTTTTCATTCAGGCTATTCTTCAAATTTCTTGTCATTTAAATCAAGTTCTCAAGTTGGAAAGTTTTTAAACAAAAAAGTTATATTTTTGTCGTGAACTTCTGTTCTTAAATTTGATCATTGTTTTTCTCAAATTCTAAAAAAAAATCCCGAATAAACAGTATATTTTAAATTTCGTGAAGATTGGGCCTAACAATTAATTTTGAAGCACCTTCTTTGGTCTGACTTATTTTCTTCAGTAGATTTCTTTATACTTCCTACAATGTGATTTTCTTTTTTTAGGCCTATAGTCTTTTGGGGGATAATTCAATGTATTTCTTTCAATTTTCGTATTATTGCGAAATATTTAATGTTAATATATGGTAGTGAAACCTGAGCATTAACTAAAGACATGGAACGAAATCTTCAAACTACACAAAGAAGCATGGAAAGAATGATGTTAGGTTACACCAGAAAGGACAAAAAAGCAAACAGATGGATTAGAGAACACATTAAAGTAAAAGATATAATTGTCGTAGCAAAGGCAATTAAATGGAAATGGACTGGACATCAAAAATGGGAAAGATGAAAATGGAGCCAACTAACTCAGAATGGCAACCGCTGTATGGTATAAGAAAAAGAGGACGACCAAGGTCAAGATGGAGGGATGAACTCACAAGACAACTGGGGACACCTGCATGGACTGGCAAAACTATTAATCAAAAGAGAATGGCGATATTTGGGAGAGGCCTTTACCTAGCAGTGGAATGACACAGACTGATGATGATGATGATAATGATAATGATAATGATGATGATGAATATTTGTGTTTTTTTTCTTTAGGTCTTTACTGTACATTCCGCAATGTGGTTTCCTGTTGATAGTCTAATTGCTTAGGGATAACTTTTTGGTTTTCTTACAATTTTCAGGATAATTTTAAGTTTGTTTAGCTAATAAGCCGTGATATATACAGTAAAGAAAAACAAAAAAACAAACGACAGAGAAACGCAAACCCTGATTTTAAAGAGTTTAATTCGGTTAGGCTTTGGCAACAACAGAAATATTTGTATACCGTATGCCCTAGGAATATAATACTTTGATAGGAAAATTGTTATTAGCAATTATTTCAATAATGTTCACATAATCCTACTTATGATGCAAGGAAAATTCCAAATTTTACGAATGTAAATATTTTCAACGGCCTACTGGACTTCTGGAAATAAGGTTGTTTGCGTCTATACGACATCTTTTGTCTGTTATCCTTTTGGCGCCTATTGTTTTATTGATTCATAATTAGTTCATTATTATTTGTAAGTAGAAAGACATATTAGTATGTGTTTTATATCCATGCCTTCAGCTTAAATATTCTTTTATTGATATTTTATATGTAGACTGGAACCAAATTCAAATAAAAACCAAACCCAGTTTCGTTGGGTCTCTTAATAATCTATCACAATAAGCACTGTGAACTGCTCTGCACAGTACATCTGCTTTTCCGTTGGTTTTCCATCACATTTTACATGTCACCGTTATTCTGCTGTCTTCTACATATAATATAAAGCATGACGATGATACAATTAATACCTTTGTATAATATAACCTGGTATTACTGCAATATACTTTGATAATAACTGAGGATCCACATTCGTTTAATGCAATACCGTTTAAGTAAAAAAAAAAGTTTATTTTGAAAAATTTATACAATAAACTACGATATACTAAATAAGTTATTGGTTTGTTCAGAATTTAGGTTAAATTTGTTTATAATGGAAATTTTAGTAAATAAAACAAAATCATCAGATATTGAAATGCTGTAGGTATTGAATTCTATCTTGGAAGTTGTATCTATATTATATGTTCTACTTCAGTTGTAAGTTTTATTAGCTGATCCGCTACATAGCCGAATCAGCTATTGTTTCTGTACGAAATCATCTTCTTCTTCTTATTAGCTGATCCGCTACATAGCGGAATCAGCTATTGTTTCTGAACGAAATCATCTTCTTCTTCTTATTAGCTGATCTGCTACATAGCAGATCAGCTATTGTTTCTGTACGAAATCTTTTTTTCTTCTTCTTATTTCTTTCTGTCAATTTTTGTTAAGAGCTTTCAGCAAAATTGACATGACCTATCAACACGAA
>JAOTQE010106494.1:0-13517 GCA_025631205.1 Nesometra sesokonis
TGCACATTCTTAAATTCACGGCTCATATTTTTGGCCAAAATTCAAATTTTCGGTCGTTAAATTGACAAAAATAAATCGCATTATTTTTGGATCTCCAAACTTGGGAGCTCTGCAACTGAGTGAAGTGAGAGCTGTTCTGGCCAGGATTTGAAGCCAGATTATAGACCTGAAATGCAAATTTTCTAACTACTTAACCACCATGACTACTTTAGATTTAGTAATTATATGAAGCAAGGCAATATTTTCATCGATGAGTAACACCTTTACACCATGTGTTAAAAAATGAGCCAGTTAATTAGCTGTGAGGTATGGCAAGTAATTAGAATTACTGTCTTTTACGGACTCCACCTCGGACAATTGCAGATATTGATTCTGAAATCGGCACAATTTGTAACAAACAAATTAGTTTGAGGGCTAAGCAAACAAACGTGATTATTATTTTTATCTACTCATTGTATTGTCCGTTGGTACAGGCTAGGTGTAGAATTATACAGTTCTGAAAACATTGATTTTCTGCAAATATCCACACATATTTTCACTGAAAAATTATTTTTGTAATTGTATATAAATTTCTTTTATCTGTAATATTTTATCTATAGTAAACTATTCAGCATTATATTTTTATTGATAAATTGCAATGATGCTGGAGAAGATATAATTTTTACTGTTTGAATGTGTTTGTAAAGTGACACAACCTCGCCCCACCATGATAATAGGTGCCTGGACATTGCAATACAACAATTAGAGAGTGGCATTTCATTTGTCTGAACTGGCGTTAATATCTATATTTGAGGTCTCGCCACAAAGTGAGTCGCATCGTAGGTGAGATCAAATTGAGATAATCACCAAAATAGGTCTGAAGTCAAATTTTTGAGAAATTTAGTTTTAATCAGTTATGAGTACTGGTATATACATTTTATTATGATATACTTTTTAAGTCAGTTTTCATGTGGGAAAGTGACATTTATGCATAGTTTCTGAGATTGATATTCTTTTGTATATATATTTTTCAATTGCTTTACGGGTGATTTTCTCAAAACCATGTTTCCATACTGAGAATATTTGAGAATTGCAAATGCTCATATCTTTGGATCTACTTATCTAATGAATGTCATTTAAAGTGTAGATTACAGCGTATATTGTGATCTATTAGAAAGTACCAATAACTCAATTTTGGATTTTCCTACCATGAGACTGATTTTGTGGTGAGACCTCACATATGTTGTGTGTGTTAAACTTTGGTGATCCTTGGTCTCAGTTTAAATACATCATCACTGTTGATATTTTGGCTGGAGGGTCGAATTAAAATGGAGTCATCTTTCGGAGGAGACATTAAACTGTAGGTTCTGTCAAGGTGATTCATCAGATGAATGCTGTTCTCTGCCATGACATAGTGCGAGTGTACAGCACTTTGATTCGTAACTTGTAAACAAGTTATGATCTAGTTGCTAAAAAGTAGACCACTTACACCATACATTTGCTGATGTTCATTTTAATTAATTTTGATAATTTTCTTTGTATTTTACTTCTAGATTTTTTACAATCATTTAGCAGAATAAAAATGGCAGTAAAATTTAATTTCATTTTGTAAACAAATACTTTCTTGTGCTACATTATATATATTTTTTAACATTAACAATGACATCTAATGTGTACCATATGTGCTTGGTTGTAGTAATAACAAACTAAATATTTTTTTAGTACGGGGTTCCCATAATTGGCTCTGAGCATTGGCAGATCTAGGATTTTGAAAAGGGGGGTGGCTGGCAAGGTGCGTAGCACCAAGTGAGGGTGGGCATATGAGGGGGTGTCCCCCTCCGAAAATATGAATTTTTATTAAATGGAACTGTGTGGGCACTTTATAGAGGTCCCTGGCCTTAATAATGTTGGCGTTCTGTCATTTTTTTCTTATTTTTTGTCTGAGAATGAAGGGAGTTGGCTAATCACCCTATTCACCCCCTCTAGATCCGCAATTGCTGAGTTACTTCAAATCATTTTTTGCAGTTTATTTAAATATAACTTTTAAACAAATGAATTTTCGGGAAATGATACAAGAAGTGCGACATCTAACACAATGCTTTTAACACACATTGTCATCACCACGCGATTATTCATGATCCACGCTATGCACTTAACAACAGTGCGCTTATAAATCGTTCTTTAATCAAAGATTGTTTCCTTGGTTGTTAAGCAACTCTCATACAATCTCTGGAACATCAAGTGTTTTTCGGTGCAAGAGTTAAAACCTTTGAAGTCCAAAGTTCAGCATTCGTCTGTTGAATTGCCTTGGTCATATTTGCAACATGACTCATGTGCAGACGAAAATTAAAAAATAGGTGTTCTAAGATGTATTCTCCTGCATTTAAATTAACTTTCTTCCTCTTCCCCTTAAAAAAAAATAAAACTAAAAGTGGCAGCTGCTACGATAGGCGCATAGCTGGTTAAGGCCATGTAGAGTTAAAATATTTCTAACTTTTAAAACAATAAAATGCTAGCCATTTAACCAGGGATGTGTAAATATATTTTTTGTTTTTTCCACCTTACTGATTTAACCATATGTTATTGAACTTAAACATGTGAATAGATAAAACAATATTTGTGAGAACTTAATTTTGTTGGTTTCACTTTTGCAAAGTTCCAAGGTAAACCTTGGCAACAGTTATAGATCTTCTAATAACTTAACCTTAGTCTTGCGATAATAAAGAAACTTAAATTTTTTAGCCTATCAAGTTTCAATTGCTAAATTTCGTTTCTATTGGGACAAAACAATCCCGCATTTTGACCAATCCCGATAACGGAATATCCAATATTGGAGTCTTCCAGTTTTGAATCAGTACTTCCTGGATTACTCCCTGAATACTAGAATTATTCCGTAGGGACTTAAGGTAGGGGATGTATTTCCTTAATGGATATTAATCACTATTAAGGATTATTTGATTTTTGTATTCCATTGTAATCCCTAAGGAATTACGCTTGATTAATTGGGAATATTCAATTTAATGGATCAAAAGTTCAAGAAGGCTTGGGTTTCATTTTTCAGTTTTAGGTTTACCAGGACATTTTTTCAGATGGTCCATTTTGGGTTTTATTTTAAATTCTTTCAAGTTTTGTTTTTACTAACTAAAGAGTTTGCTTAAAAAAGATGAATAGCAAATTACTATTGTAATCATATTAAACCATAAAAATCTGAAAGAGAAAGAACAAATAACAGGGAAAGAAAATAAAACAGCCAAACTATAATAGTTAATGTTAGATATAAATATGCAGCATGGTATTAAGAGTCATACATGCCAAGTTTGAGTTTGGCTGTGGAGGGAGATTTGCACAGGAAGGAAACAATTTAGGCGTGGGTCGAGGGCCAGCCTAGGGCCCCAAACCCCAAAAATTTTTAGGCCTAGATGCTCTCTGGTGCACTATGAGCAGATCTCTAGTGTTCAAATTAAGTCTTAAAAATGGGGTAATATACTAACATTTTTTAAGAAAAAATTCTATAGTTTATTTCGATGTTAAAACTCTTAGTTTTGAATATTTTTGTATTATAATGTGGGTTTTAATAAAAAAAATATTGAGATTATTAGAAAAGCTGGAGATTTAAGGCTAGTGGCGGGAGAGCTGGAGATTAGGGCGTAAAGCGGGAGTCTCCCCCCAAATGCGGGAGACTTGGTAGGTATGAAGAGTGCAAGTTTCAACCCAGCAAACACAAAATGTTCTTATGACGTTCGTGAACGTTGTGGTTTGGTATGCGACAAAATAACGGTTGCAAAACGTTGCACAAACGTTACATGAATGATCAAACATTTATAATTACGTTAGATGTTGTGAAATTTGGTTAAAAGTACGTACTTATGGTTGTACAATGTAATGTTTTTAACACCAAAATATAACGTTATATTATTCTTAAAACGTAATATTGTTAGCTGGGAATCAGGAGATCATGAGTTCAAATCTGAGGCTCGCATTTTATCTGCATCGCTGCGTTCTACATAATGGTGGTGTGATAGAGGGTACCAGGAAGTTTGAATGCCAATGCATTGTATACTAGTATACAATTCATTGTTTCGCATTAGATATTTCCTACCACTTGTGCTGGGCTCCATTTATCCAGATTTCAGTCTGACAAGCAAAAAAGCATTTGCCCATTTAAAATTTTTTTTTTGTCTGTCTTTCCCCCATGCATAAGCCTAGATTTTGATTTGATTTGATTTGGTTTATTCGGTGTTGCAGAAACACCAAGCATAACCCACGAAAGTATGAAGTGGACTTATTTCCAGTGGGGTCCGTCTGGTGGTAATTGGGCAGTACACTCTCCTACTCTTTTCCAAAAAGTGCACTTCGTTCTTTAACGTCCACTTCATTCTTTAACATGCACAGATGAGCCATGTTGTACACAAGACCAAAGGTATAACGTCTCATCTGTTAACTTGCATTTCAACCCTCCAGGCAAAACTCAAGGGCTGGTATTCTCGAATGTTAGTCCAGGACTAACCCTAGAATAGCACTAGTTGATCTTGGACTATCCATAAACCTGGTTCCTCAGTAGACAAAATTTAGAATGCTTTACTCCAAGGTTTATAATAATCAGTTAGTCCCAGATTGAATCTGAATTTAGTCCTGGACTAAAGTTAGTCCGCTTTCGAGAATGCCAGCCAAGGAGAGTGGCGTGATCTTCGATCGAACCATGGACCAAGGAGTCTCCACAGTTCAGGGTACAGCACAGTATTTCAACCTTTCTGAAATGTGTAAAAATACCCTTATTTATAAGGTCAACACTTGCCTGTTATGAAAAGATAGTTTCTAGCGTGTATTGTCACTTCCAAAATGTGTTATTACTGTTCCCCAAAACATTACTGAACTTCATAGTTGCTTACTATTAACCAATATTTTGAAATAAATAGGTTATTTATGCTCTACTTGTGAAACTTTTACAAAATCTGGAGAATTTTCTGAAGAAAAATAAATTCCGGGAGAAAATTGGAAAATTTTGGGAGCTCAGGAGATGATTAAAAATTCCTGGAGACTCCACAATAATCCTGGAGACATGGTAGCTCTGCAGTACACAGCAAAACTGATGTTACTCAGTAATAGAGTAATAAACAAAATAAGGCCTACATATTATTAAATTAGAAACAAGTTTAAAATTACCTAGAAGAAATAACTTATAAAATCTGATTTGGTTTCATTATTTCAAGTCTCTATCATGTAACTGCTATACAGAAGCAGACTCCAGCCCATTGAATGTTTGCTAAGTAAAATGTAAATTATTAAGAGTAGCGTAATCAAGTTAAGATTCGCATGTGTAAATTAGGTAAAGTGTCTGGAGTGAACGAGATGTCAGTATTGTGTGTATCGATCAGGCCAATTAAAGCCATGCCTAAGACAACCCTGTTGTTGACAGTCTCATATCGCATCGTATGTATTACCTTACGGCGTTATATCGTTAGTAGGCCTATAATCATCAAGCTCAGTATAAACTGTTGAACCAAGATTGTGTTGTTGACCATCTTGAGATGTTTATTTTTATTGCTGGATGTAAGATATAAGCACTCTAAAAATAGATATACGATACACAATTTCTATGTTCTGCAAAAATAATGTTCTGTTTTGTTACTCCACTACAAATTTTATTATGTAATAATAACAAACAAATATTGTTGTTTTTATTGATATATGTTACAGTATGTTATTAATATATATCAGATATTGGCCATTGTAGTGGTATTTGTAGCAATAAGGCAATTGAGGTGAAATTACTGTTATAAGAAAAATGTGAAAATAAAATTTACTTTGAGTTGAAATTAAAATAATGTTTGAGTTTTGTCATTATTTAAGATGACACGTACATCATACCTTCTAAACCCAGTCTTATTATGAGGTCCTGTCTGTAGGTTATTTGAAAGAACCATAGCTTTATTATTACGATTTTTTACAATTATTGTATTTTTAATATTGTTTTGTCATACAAATTATTTACATATGTCAGACACATTTTTTGTTGTCAATCTTTAGATTTTGTTTAAATTTACTTTCATTTATTGATAAATTCGAAACTTCAATAAAACTATTGTTCTATAATAAGCAAGGTGTTAAACTTTTAAATAATGGTACTTGAACACACGTTTTAGAAAGAGTGCGCAATAAATGGTGGTCGGACAACCACCCAACAAAATCTCCAGGAATTTTCTTTCAAGTTGGAACCTCGGCAAGCTACAATGGCTGACAAACTATTTGATTTAATTTAATTTTTTTTCTTTTTCTATATAGTATATATTGAGACCAATCAACGAGGATGGTGTGATGCCACGGCCACCTGGAACCAATCCCCCTGGACCTGTCACTCCATACCGGAACCAGACCATGGATCCACCTGGACCTGTTATCCAAGACATGCCCTTTACACTGGATATGCAAAACATATTAGTTGGCACACCACAAACAGTAAGAATAAAGCTTATTTATCACACAAATTTTTAGTTATCTTATTCTGTATACGTTGTTATTTTCGCGTACAGAATTTTTCGCGATTTCTGACTTTGTTGACATTTTCGTTCGTTGATATTTTCGCGGATGCCATTTTAGCTAAAGTTGCATTCAAGGCATAGGGCCTAGGCCTAATTAACTACAGTAGAACCACAATCTTTTCTACTTAAAAAAGCTTAAACCCCTAGCATTAGGCAGCCGTTTCTGCTACTGCTTAGCCTTGTACTAGGCCTAGGCTATGACTAAGTAAAAACGCCCCAATTAATAGGGCTAGTAGCCTATACCCTTTGTGATACAGTAGATATTGTCCAGTACTAGGCCTAATAAATGAGAAAAATGGCTGTTTCCATCTTTTATTTCAAAATCCCAAACCTTCGTATATGTAATACATACAGTGCATTCCTCGCAAGCACCACTGCAACATCACAGTTCGTCAATTCGTCGATCTTGAGCATGTGTGGAAACTCCTTTCCAGGTTGATAAGTAGGGGGCCACCAACATTGTTTACAGTTTTAGTAACTTAAAATTTGACACTTCCGCGAGTTGATAATTTCGCGGCAAGGTTCTCATTCGTTAAATTCGCAAAAATTAAACCCCCGCGAAAATAACAACTTATACAGTATATTATTTCATTATGTATATGTGTGTATGTAGTTTAAGTTGATAATAGTCCTTGATGGCATACTAAGCAATAAAGGACATTGATTAAACTACATTGAATTGAATTTAAATATATCTTGATGTCATAAATTATGATTAGTTTTTTCTTTTACCATTGAAGAGGGTACTTAAACACAACGCAATGTTCCACATTTTAATTATGTGATTCGCCAGAACACAAAAAATCTCTTATAATTATGTATATTTTCACTCAGTAGTTTAATGGGTACAAATAAAATCTGGTACACAACCTACTTGTTCTACTTATATTTTTATCCCACTTCACCACACTACCATCTCCCAAAAACTTGCACAAATATAAATCTTCATAATGGTAGGCCTATACACATACTTCCAAAATCCGTACAGAATATAGAGCTCAAGATAGTGTAACACTCAGTAGTATAAATGGGTTCCAATACAATTTTTGGTACCCAGTTCTAGTTTTTTTAATTTTCATCCCACATCACAGATAAATATCTTTAAAATAACTGCACAAATGAAAATCTATACAATCAAATTATGTATGTGGAAGGTTGAACTCAAGCTAATATATCTTTTCACTCAGTAGTATAAATGGGAACACATACAATCTATGGTACACAATCCCTTGTGTTCTACTTCTTTAATTATTTCATCCCACATCCACAACAAAACAATCTCCCAACAACTGCACAAACATAAATCTTCAGAACAGCATACACGTATTCGTATGCATTTGTTAAATAATCCATTGCGATTGGACAGATTGCAAGGTTTGATTGGCACTCTGGGAAAGGTCCATTACACGCATGACTTGAATTACTCCCTCGGGGCCTAAGGACGTTTCTCTGTGTGTACGAGTCATTCTATATCAAATGGCACAAGGAAAATTGTTTCTTGGAATGGACATAATATATGCTATACAAATCTATAATTAAAATTTGGGAGAAAAAATCCTTCTAACCACTTTGCATAAAAATGTGACTTGTATTTAATTTATTACATATCTTTTAAAATATCTAGAGTAATATCACCCTTTAAAATTTTGCTTAAATAAGAATAATTAAATAATAATAATAACAAATATTAAATATATTGTTGATATGGTTTATACACATTCCCCCTTTCCATACATCTGTACAGGTGGGTGCACAGTTGCGAGGAAACAGAGAGACTCAGCAGGGAGTAGGTAAGGGAGGGGGATCCCTCATTCCCTTGACATAATATTTGTAATTTTGCGGTTGATATGACTGCATTTTAGAGCAGGTCTACTTATGAAAAAGCTAATAATTATTGAAACCTTTCAGGCTTATTCATCTGCTTTATTTGTTTAGGATCCAAAAAAATCAAATTCTGTACTTATTTTGCATGTTTTGATGTAGTATAATTACATGACCATGGCAGATCAGTCTTAATACAAAATAGTACTCGTATAGAATATTTTAATTTGTTTGTTGACAACACAGAATCTTGGAAGGAATGGACCTTTAAATCCCCTCTGTTACTATTTTGAAGACTTGTAAAATTAATAATCTTGGAAGTATTAAATATACAAGTGGTTTTTATTTTTTCATTGGTTTAGTTGACAGAAAGTAAATAAGATTTATAGCATGATGGCTAAGAATGGGATTGTTTCTTTTTAAATTTTGATCAATATGATTTGAACCAAACAACATTTAATGGAAAGCATCCTGCTTATAACATAAAGCACACTTACACCATATCTGATGATACATAGGGATGGGGTTATTCTGTTTGTAAATAAATCGAATAATATCTTAAACGATTTGAACCAAATAACTTTTAATTTTAAGGCATGCTTCTTAACCATAAAACCATCATATATCCACCAGAGGTGATCTGCTTATGAACTGCCTTCATATGATGGATAAACCTCTTTGTGTGATTCCATGGCAACTACACAACAAATGTCAAACCACCATCTTGACGCCTGTGTGATGAAATTTCCCCCTCGCTAGATAATAATATCATTAATCAAACGCTGATTTTACATGGAAGGGTTGAAAATAGCAGTGCTTTCCCAGAGGCACTCTGAATAATTGACAATCTATAATAAGTTATTTGCTGCATTGAATTTGGCAAATTAATCCAACCACAGCAGACGGGTTAATGCCGCCAGAACGCAACAAGACTGATGAGCGCAGTGAATGATTTTCAAAACACATGCCCCGCAAGAAACAGCATATTGATTTGATAATGAACGAGTGTTTCGAAATGAGCAACTGTAATTATATTGAAATCGGATACAATGATCTTAATTAATGTCATTTCTGAAATTAGCAACTAGAGTAATTTATTTCAGACAAGGAAATTACTCTTGGAGTAACTAGAAAATGACTGTTGATGAATGTTGTAAATATTTATGTTCGTTCATGTACTGTAATTTATTACTAGACAGGCTATGCTATACTAATGTTACAGTACAATAATTGTAATGGTTTAACAACGAAGATATAAACAAGGCAATCTTAAATGATTATACCCTTACCTATGTTTTCTATCCAACATGCCATTTGAAATCTCAGTTACTATACACTTTGCTATAATAGCAAATTTAGATGGCCAACATAGGCCTAATAATATACAGTAAACAACTTAACCTGTGAAACTTAGGTTGAGATGGATTTTTTTAAAATAAAAATTGAGCTCAAATTAAAAAACATTACTGTATTGTTCTCAGGGTTAAGAAAGATTATTTTGTTCTTTTAAAACAGCAGCTAATACATAAGGGTAAGTGTCAGCCCTGTCTAGTATCTAGTTTTTCTCACCAAAAGAGGGCAATAGACACAAAATCAAATAGATTATAATCCATAATTCATCTGGTAAGACGGATCAGCACCAAACCTCAGGAAGACCTAGATACAATTGGTTCTGACATTGTCTGAAAATTTGAAGTAAATTGGACCTATAGTTTTTTAGATATGGACATTTTCCAAATCTGTGTATAAGCCCATCAAAAAAATTACTGATTTTATGTTCAAGGTTAGTAGGCTTTTACTAGGGTCAGGGATGCAATTATGCTGGGCGGAGGTGGGCAGGGCCACCCACCCTAAAAATGTTCTACCCACCCTAAAGTTTACTTTAAGGCCTTCCACCCAGCCTAATTCCAACCTGCCACCCACCCTAACCATATGAAAAAGGTAAAATTATTGTTTTTAATCCTTTTACCACCCACCCTTGCATTGCTTCCACCCACCCTTGGATTTTTCTAGCTACATCCCTGTAGGGTATATGTCTACATCACACACTGGGATTCCATGTTCAATGTCGTGGGCCTATGCCAGGGTATATATACAATGTGTGAAATGGACATATATGTCCATTTCACACATTGCCTGGGATTCCATGTTCAATGTAGTGAGCTTATTGCAGTACTACTGTAGGGTATATCTGCATCACACACTGACTACGATTCCATGTTCAAGGTAGTTAGTAGGCTTATACTAGGGTATATGTCCACATCATACACTGACTGGAATTCCATGTTAAAGGTAGTGGGCTTATACTAGGGTATATGTCCACATCACATGCGATTCCATGTTCAGTGTCACTGGGCTGAGGGGTAAGATGGTAACTTGTTTTATATTTCAGTTCAATAAACTTTTAATGACTAACATGTATACTAACAATAATAAATATTTTAAAATAATGCTAATTTTATGTGTCAATTTTGCAAATTTCAACAATTTTTGCATGCACATGCAAAAATCATTGAAATTTGCAAAATTAAATGTTATATCAAGAAATTACATTGAGATCCAAGAGTAGTCACTTCACAAAACAAATTTTGTAAAAACAGTTTGAAACATAACATTTTAGAATTATACATATATATGGCATAAATATGAAATTGTAATAGGAAATAAATATGTATGTTGCTTACAATGTATCAGTTATTTTAATGTTTATATTCATTTACTTTTATTATTTCAAATAAGAAAATTATTAAATTTTCTCACTTCTCAGAAGAATTTGTATAGGAATAAATAATAACAGACCAATGTATTCAAAAACCCTCAAAATGAGTTTAAAATGGCATGAATATCTACAGAATCATAATGGTATTACCAGAAAAATGAGGTAAATACAATATACCTTCGAAAAAATATACAACATCAGGTTTCAACATCACCAATGTGGCATCAGGTTTCAACATCACCAATGTGGCATCCATTTCACATGTTCAATCTTACATTATTATATTTGCAGCTCTTATGAGGATGCTACTGATTTAATTGCTCAACTAGAAGGCCCTCCATAGAGAGCATGCCTCCGCCCATACCCCGTCCTTCTGGAATAAATTCAATTTTCAGGGTTTTTGTTATTAAACACAAACAGTTATTGTATTCATTATTTTCATAAAACAAGCCGGTGTGGCAACGGAATCAAAGGAGAAACCAAACCAAACTCATTGTATGCGAAGATAGTGTGCAAAGGCTGTACAGATACTTTTTTCATAGTACTATATACTGTACTCGGACGGATAAGCGGCCGGGCGCTTTTTACCCTCGCGGAGAAATTGCAATGACCTTCATCTCCCCATCTGTTTGTCTGTCTGTCCTTCCTTCCACGCTTGACGTGATTAGAAAAACAAAGACAACAGAATAATGGAATAGTCCAACTATTACCATAACAGACGTTAAACCTCAATTGATAATAATAACCACTCTATTCTGATTTAATCACATTAGATAGAAAAAAATTTAAAAATTACAAAAACATAATAAATACAACCAGCTAGGTTGCAACCCTCTTCCTGCATTTAATTTAAGTTTGACTCCAATGCATTAAGAGTATTGGAATGATTGAAGGGACACACTCAACATAGCAATATTCCAGTTAGGTCTGACAATGGAATATAAAGAAAAAACACCAAACTCACAGTAGCAATATTCTAACTAGGTCTAATAATAATTGATAGAGGTAATAATAATCTCCTGCCAACTTCATTTGGCGAAGGAACAAGACAGGATTCGAACGCGCAATCTTTAGATCAATAGAAAACAGCGGTAACTGTTGTTAATCGAACGCACCATCCATACGACTGTGTATTATTGTAAGCAGATAACAATACAGATGATTAATTTTTCACTCGTAGCATACAACAGCTGCATACGACCCATTGGCTAAGCCTGAAATGTGTCCCCAAATATCTATTCAGACCTCGAACGTGACCAAAATTTAATCAGTTCTTCCTTAGTACAAACTGAACATCTTCACCAAATTTCGGCGTAATCCGTTGTGAAGTTGTCCCGTAATCTTGCTAACACAGACAGACAATACGAATGAAAACAACCTCCTGCCAACTTCTTTTGGCAGAGGTAATTAAGTCCAGTCCATCTGTACAATAGTTTGAAGTGAATCTACCCATTATTCTGAACCAATCATGGCATTAAATTTAATATTTTTATACATCACATTTTTCTTTGCAGCTCTTTAAAGTACCAATCAATGACTGTAGTCAGTACTATGATTGCTCAACCTGTGTGACAACTGAAGACCCAATGGTGTGTGGCTGGTGTGGTTCCTATTGTTCAACCAGAAATGAATGCTCTGGTACTGGTGTTGTCTGGAGCCAGGTGGCCTGCCCACCTGCTATCTATCAAGTAAGATTTCATCAATTAGGCATGCAAGGGTTTTATGTGTAGTTTGTGTCATCTCTTTCATTTCATTAGACTCAGTCATTATGTATTATTATATGTACTTCTCTCCCAAAAAATCTGTGATTTCTCCACTTGGACTGCATTCCATATGAGGCTAGGCATGGCAAAACCACCAAATTGTAGCACAGTTCAATATTTTGACATCAATTATGTCATCATCAAGAATGTCTTTATTCATTCCTGATGATGACATAATTATGTTGAAATATTGAATCCTGTTACGATGGCATCTATCTCATTGCTTGGAGTATGCATTATACTTTCTTACTTGAAGTTGATTAGTGGATCTTTCGGATAGCAGATTATGTTGTTTATGTTCACTTGACGTCTATCTATTCATTCATCTGTTAAGCATGCCAGACTGTTGTGGTCTTTTTTTTTTTTTTTTATTTTACTATGACACCAGTATTATGTACACAATTTACATATTGTTTCAGTTAAAAATCAGATTTTGAACGTAGACCAGTTGCTCCAATTACATTTCACAATATTACCCCCAGTTATCATGGAACAAACACCTATGGAACACAATAGCATTCTGCAATGTTGCAGCTATTATCAACAGATAATAATAATAATATGTGGCATTTTATGGGCGGCCATTAGGGCCAAAATAGACAAATAATTGCCGTAAGCCCAATATCATCTCCCATAAGTACAAATTCATCTCGTAAAGACAATCTCATCTCTCGTAAGTACAAATACATCTCGTAA
>JAOTQE010106505.1:0-13516 GCA_025631205.1 Nesometra sesokonis
CAGGGCTGAATATACTTTTTATGATAAACTAAAACATATAAGGAAGATAATTTTTTTGGGTGAACCTGCCCTTTAAAGCTAAACAAGGGGATAATGACTTAACTGACAGTCCCATCCCCCACCTCCGCTAAATCCACCAGTGGTTATTTTCAATTCAAATTATTCTTACATACATTACTTTATTTTCATCTGACATACAATACTAAATACACAATGACAAGTCACGAATACAACATGGTGAATACTATCAATCTCTGTTAAATTATATTCGCACCTTTGTTCACTGCATTTTAAAGAATGACTTACTTCGAAGATGTATGGGTTATAAGACGTAGATGGGCGGAAGAACGCGAACTCATAGATGTTCTCAAAATCATGCGTTTCTGTTGTGTTGTCATCATTTTCGCTCGTACCATTAACGACTGCACGAACCGGGATCTGATCTGAACCATACGCTGTGGTATACCTATACACATAATAATCAATAACGATTTAGTATCAGATGGCATATAAAATAATAAAAAAGTGGACCAGTAAATTATCATGACATGTATAATAACGGTTATTTGCATTAATAACCCATTAGCCTCCATCCCATATCGACATATATTCTCTAGACATAAGTTGGCGTTATTTTTTTGGGGAGAGGGAGGGGGAATGAATCAAAGCCCTGTAGTTTATTCTAATAGACTCTTGTTCAGATGTAAAGATACTGTCTATTTGAGATGTGCCATAATGTAATACCCCCATTCCACTGACAGGCAACCGACTTTTGTTGCGTCCCAAAAAAAAAATGAAAACTGTATACTTCCAGTTTCAAATGTATTGCATATTGTACCCTGTGTAGTTGGTAGTAGAAAAGGACATTTCAAGCATTATTATACTTACGAAAACTAATATCAATGTTAAAAAACCACCCTAATTTACCAGAATATATGGTTTTCAGCACATAAATTCTAGATACTCTATTGACAGGATACCGGTTATCTCGAGGTAATAATTCAATTCTATTATTGCACATCATGTTAAAATATGTATTGTCACTTGAAAATAACAAAAAATCATAAACATTAATTTTGAAATTAACATGCTCATTTTAAGGTAGCATAGAATAAATAAGATAATATAAATTAATGTTATTTAAAAATTGTTTAATAAGTCTTTTATACTGAAAAATAAACCATTATAAAGGTTGCTGACCTATGTTTTTTGATTAATTGTTAGCATAACGTTGCAAAATTAAGGCTAAATTCTAGCGTCATGGTCATAAAATTTAGCTATATATTTCAGAATAAGCAGATTATATTCCATTGGGTTATTTTTTTTCTTTGCAAGTGACAATACACGCATTTAAACCTTTTGCGAAAATATCGGTTGGACTGCTGATCGGTACATGACTAGCCTGTGTAAAATTCTCAAGAATCAGGTTATTGTTAGATTAGTTGGAAATCATAGATTAGAAGGCGCAGATCTGAGGCCCCGGGGCTCGTTCCCTCGTCATCAACCAAAGAAAAAATGTACAATATTAAAACAATGTAGTAAAGAGAACAAAAGCACGAAAGTTTGATTATTTCATGTATAAAGTACGCTATAAGTATTCTAGAGTGCAGTCATTTCCCCCACACACCTGCTAGATAATTACTAAAAAGGCTCGCATTTCCAAATAATTTCCTCAAGGGCTCTCACCCAACCTCTGATTGGTCACTAAAGTAAAACAATTAGAAAAGACAAAAAAGTAAAAATAGAAAGAAAAAAAAAATGATTGTAACTGATTTTCAAATTCTGAGTCTAAAATGCAGTCAAATCAACCACAGAATTACAGAAATTATATCAAAGGGAGGGTATTTCCCTACGTTACGGTACTCATCCCCTGCTGGATCTCTCCTCGCAACTTTCCCTCATCTGCGCAGATGTAGGAGAACGGAGAACGTGTCTTGACATATTCTTGAGTAGAATTCCCACCCAGCACCCCCACTTTTCGACGGTGTAGTCCAAGTTGCTCTTTATGAGCGTCTAGAAGATTATTTTTAAAAAATTACCCCTTCCCAAACCCACCCCCAGGCGGTAAGTCATTCTGTGCCCTTCTAACTGTAAAATGGATCTGGTCCGTTGGTTTCTCCTATTTAAAATGTGTGCACTCGACCATGACTAGATTATTAGGAAACCTTCGCAACTTCACGAAATACGAAAACGCTTGAATTAAATACCTTGGATATCTGTCACAGTTGTTTAGTATTTTACGATGGTCATCAACAATTCGTAGCTTGAAAATTTTATATGATACATTTAGCAACTTTAAACAATGGAGGTGTGACGTATCCTTTTTCGTTATCGTATTTCGTAAACTTGCGAATCCTCACTATTGTGCGATGACGATTACTATTGAAAACTGTAAAAATAAAATTGTTTCACAAGACAACAAAAATGGACTAAACCTATGTAATACACCATTCAGACTAGCATCGCATTGCGATCGGTTGTAGCAATTGTGACAACAAATCGCACCCAATCGCAAAGTAAAATCGTGTGTGAATGCTCACCAGTAATTGATTGCAATCGATATCGCAAATTGTTACTGGTTGCGATCGGTTGTTACAATCTTTATTACTCCCGATTATCACGGAATCCGATCGCAACGAATTCTACAGCCACTGATTGGCTGAACTGGCTGAGGTCAGGACACCCTCTATCGCCGGATGAATTACGACAACACATTTTGTGGGGAACTTTTACAAAGTAAAGTGTGTGTATGAATGCGTTTAAATCTGCGATAGGTTGCGATCGGGAATTGGATTACCACCGATTACATTACAACCGATCGCAATGCGATATTTGCAATGCTAGTCTGAATAGGGTATAAGTTTGTCTCAATATAATAACAACGACTTTTTACCCTGGAACGGTAAAATAATAATCCACAGTATAAGAGCTGGATGTCGATTCATTTATACAGGCTCGCCAGTGATTGGTTGGAATTCCTCGTATTTCTTCGGTACCCACGAACTCTTCTTGGAACTCCTCTCCAAAATGAAGGATCTCATCACTATGACGAATATGCGCAGATCCATTGATAAGTTCGTAACCGAAGGGCCACGGATCTGGGTTACTACTTATCCGTTGTATTGTGCACTGTGGAAGATCTTGCTCTGTATAAAATCCTGCAAAATTGAAAAGTAAGATCAATTTATGATAACAAAAACAGTAACGACGACGGCGGTGACGACGTGCACGTTGAATGACTTTCCCTTCCCCAAGGGCCAATTCATGTCCTCTGAAAACAGTAGGTGATGTATACACCACCAATACACCGGGTAACCCAATTCCATCCAATCGAATGACATACTGGGTTTTTAAAAAGTCTAGTCATTGGTGTGCAAGGGGGTATTAATTGGTTTATAGTCCAAATTATGTAAGACCCCCACAATCAGCACCGATGCGAGCGGAACTCGTGCTGTTGTTTTGCTATGGTTCACGATTCCCCGTTTTAGGTATTGATCTAGCAGGATGGTAAGCTCCGATGAAGTAGCTATAAAATTGATTAATCTTTTCTCACAAGTTAGCGTTGTTAGTGATGGCAAAGGTTAGCATTGGTAATAAAATTAATTTTTTTATTTATTTATTTATTTCGGTATAAAAATAGAAACAACAGGCAGCCCAAGGGCTGAAAACGTTGCACTCACAATATTTACAATTGAATAACAAAAAAAAAACAAAAAAAAAACTGGCAGTCAAAACACATTAATACATATAAAATTAAATACAATTCAAAATTACTATAAAATATAAAAATGAATGGTGATGACTGTGATGCAAATTCATAACAACGTGAATAATAAATATGTTTAGTAATAACACAATCTAACCTGGGCCAATCGAACTGCCGATAATGGTATACAATTCATCAGTATTGTAATCGTATATCTTGAATACTTCACGACCATTGTTAACTGTTCTAATACTACCTCTGTTACCAGGCTCATCGTAGAATTCCTCAACATCTTGTGTTTAGGCCTTTTGGAGAATATTTCCTTCAATACTGCTGCTGTATTGGCGCGGTAGGTCTGGTAGCGCAGGGCCGGTGTTAGATGTGATTGGGGTGCAGACAGGATTTACGGCAGCCAGAGCTTCACAAAGGCAGGTGGAGATAAAACATAAACTAAGGAATGCCTTTCGCGTCTGAAATCCTCTGAAATTATAAACATCATTATAAAAAGCGGTCGGCTTCAGGTTTGGTGTAACTGCCGACGAACTACAAATCACCATTTAAACTGTAATTTGGCAGAGCTAGGAAAGTAAGGTCTACGTCAAAATTGAAATTTTAATTATATATATACAAATTATGAAACTACATAATTTTATCATTAACATAAGTCGTAAATGCTTCAACAATAGGCAACAATTTAAAAATGGTCATTTTTTCAAATTTTATTTTATTAAAACAAATATACAGGTTATACATCCAACTTTTATACTACCTTAACAATTTACAGATATATGATCAAACATGTTCAAAAAATGCAATTTAAAATGACCTTGCTGAGTAAATGTAGGATATTGATAAACAATTTTCAAATGCAGTTTTCTCAAAACTTACATTTTAAATGTTCTAACTTCGTTTGCTCATAACTTCACATTAAACTGAATTTTTTTTGTGCATATTAAAGATATAATGTGTATTTAGTAAAAAAGGAACTCAATTTTCAATTTTTCGACTTATGCCTAATTTGGCTTAGCTCTGCCACAGTTATGAACAATAATATTTGAACATTAATAACAAAAGTTTTGAGAAAATGAACGGAAATTATTTATCAGTATACTGTGATTAAACAGGGCTATTTTAAATTGATTTTTTTTTAAATGTATCATAAAATCTGAAATTTGTTTAGGCCTATGTAGTATAAAAGTGGAATTCTTATAGTATTTTTAAGTAAAAAGAAATGAAAAAAGACCAATTTCTGTCTATTGTTGAAAACTGTTTGCAATGTACGTCTATCCCTCTCTTTGACTTGACTCTATCACTTAATCAGTGTGAAGTACTTTACGTTGTGAATAAAAAAAGTATGAAGATCTGATCAGTTTGCAAAAAAGAGCACAATCAAAGCAGCAGAATGTATAGGCCTATGTATGTACATTGATCGACGATGCTGTTGATGGATCAATAGCCTATAGAAGTCTCAGAATACACGACCACATTTTGTCACCCAAGTCACTCTGTCACTGATATGAAATGTTGCCTTTTGTAGCAAAACGTGTAGTAGTTGGATGGCACAGGGTGCGTTGTTTAGGTTGGGAGTTCTAACTTCTCTCCACGCGTCTCAGTAGACAGGTCACAAATTGTAAAAATCCGAAAATGTTTCCTACCAATGTTTTGAAAGTTGATTTTGCTAATCAAATGTAGTAAAATCAAATTTTAGGGACTGTTGAATTTTTCCATTTTTTTCAAAATGGTCGCCAAAAACAAAATGACGGATTTTGTTTGCTACAAATGCACTGTATCTCTGCAACCACTGATCGTAGGCACTTCATTTTGGTGTCAAATTGTTCAGAATATACATTATTTCCTTTCGGCAATTGAAAATAAAAAAATAAAAATAAAAATGGAAAACTGGTGTTTGGAAATATACATTTACAAGACAATACATCACCTAGTAATACTACAGTACTTCAATAACCTTAAATAATACTATAGTATTAAGATAGACAAAAATACCAGTTTAATTGCAGAGGTCACTCGAGAATGTAATATTCCAAATACAAAGAAGGCATATTTCTTTCCGATATTTGCATACCACCTGACTTTTTATATGCAGGGTAAAAAATAAATACGACTGGCTACTTTATCATTCATTACTTTGTGTAGGGTGGAACTTGAGTGTTGGCATAGGCTCTGTCTGAACTGTTCCACATTCCACCCTCCACCATAGCGGGACTGATTCGACCTAGTAAGGTAGAAACGGTACCGTTTGCAGATACGTGGTCCTAAGTTTAATTGATACTTAATATATTTTATCAATTTTGGTCGGATTTTCTCCGCTGTAATTATTAGATTGATCTCCATTAAAGCAATTCCTGAGACAGGTAAATTCTCACCAATTAAAATGTGGGGCCTAGTAATTTAGAATACCGAAGAAAAGATACTGCAGAAACATATTTGCTTCTACCTTGTAAATACAGCCAGGTTTAACCTAAACAAATAGTACCATAAACCTGCTGTAAATTTTATACGACATAGGCCTAATATATATTACGAGTACGAAAAATGAAAGAAAACTTACATTCTAAACATCGTGTATTCTCTGTATATTATGGCTTACCAAATGGTACTAAAAGCAGTCACTATGATTTCAATCACATGTTTTATCAGGACACTAATATTTACAATTTACTGATTACTTCCACTTAATACCAGTCGCTTGTATGTACATTGTTGTATATGCCTCTATGTACTATAACGTACTTTATCTAATATCCAGTCAGTTCTATATATCAATTTGTACTATGGACCTGTGTCAAATACCATTATAGTAAGTTACGAATTTCCCTAAACGTGGTAACTTTACCACATGTAGTAGTTAGCATATACCAGATAAAGGTATGCATATACAACTGACGTACTGAAGTACGTTTAATTCACTCTGCCAGGCATTATGATTTTGATTAAAGGATGTCTGATTAGAGTGTATAGAATTGTCTTAGCATGGGCTAATGCATGGATTGAAGACCTACTGAATTTTACACATTTCCAGCAATATGGTTCTACTCAAAGGGGCTTATAAACTTAGTTCCTCCTCGCCTCTATATCCCCGGAAACCTGTATGATGGAAACCTGTATGTTGTTCGTTCGAGAGACTCAAGTAATCAAACTTAATAAAGTAAACAATTTAAATCTGAAGATCATAGATTTCAATCCCACACAACTTTGCTCAAGATAAAGATTTTACTTTCTTTCCCTTAATTCAGAATTTAGCTTCAGCATGACCTTGAAATTACACTCGCCCCATGGGGAAAAGGGTATTGCAATGAGGTAATTTTTTTCTGTGTGCCTGTCTGACTGTCTGTCTGTCTGATATCTAAAAAGAAAACAATTGAATTGTTTTATTTTTAATTTTCAGACAATGTCAGCCTCAGTGGTGGTTCTCACAAACTTTGATGCTGATCCGAAGTTGGGGGGGGGGTCAGATGTCCTTACGTTTCCATTGGGATGACGATTGTGCTATTAAGAACTACTGGCACCATCTACGTCCAAGCCTTGGATCATGGGTATATTTGGGCGTTATCCGATCAAATGATCAAAATTTTCAAATTTGTTAATACTGATCAGAAATGGTCCCATAAGCATAAAATACACTACTCTGTAGTTAAGCAATCCGTTCACCGGTAAATGGCGATCGCCTAACAACTAGGTCGTATACGTAACTCAGTAAGATCATAGAAAAGATGATGAAACCATCAAACCCATCAAGGAGGCGATATGACTCAGACATACTGGAGACAAGACCATGAACAGAGATGAAGGTGTCCACTTACTGAGTCACATAAACGACCCCGTGGTTAGGCGACCGCCCCACCGGTAAACGGATTGCTTAACAACAGAGCCGTCACTCTGAGGAAGAACACTGTTAGATCAAGGTGTCGAAACTGTCAGTCATGTAAGTAAATTTGATTGGTTTATCAAAAGTTTAAACTTAACACTAACTTATATAAACATTCTCCAGATAGCACGACTACACTACTGTATATTTTGAAGTCACAGAACACTGAATACACTTTTAATTTATATTTAATATTTTGCACGTGGTTTCTCACAAGTTTTAATCTCTCCGACTGAATATAATTCAGTGATTTATCTTATGTCGTATATGTACGAATAGGCCCATTACATAGTCAAAAAAACCCTATTCTAAATCAGAGAGGCCAGAAAATCTTTGTTTTCTAGATTAAACGCTGCCTAAATGAACATACAATACTTAAAACATAGTTGTCAGCATTTCGGATGGTTAACCAAATAATTATTGTCTGAAAAATTCCGTAAACAAATCAATAAGCGCGCTTTATTAATATGTTAGAACGCTCTTTTGTTTGTCTCGTACACTGTCCTACATTCTAATTGGTCAATAAGTGGTAGTCTGTTAATTAGTCTCGTGTGCAAAGCTATAAAATGGCTGCATTAAACACGCACCATTGTTCTGATAATCACTTGATGGGATGGATTAAGAATGTTTTCATGTAAAGTCTTACTAGAAACATATCAAACTCTCAACGATAGGCCTACAAATGGACATAACATTCAGTAATATAAAGCATTGTTATCATCTAAACAATCAATTACAACGTCTATTAACAATAGTACATGTAATGTAGGACAGGTCAGGAAACGTAAATATAAATCTACCAGTTTGTACTAAACTTAAGATTATTTTCTTAATTTTGAATGTGAAAATATAGGCCCTACGTGTATGAAAACATAATCGTGGCTTATTTGGAGTTTTTTCACTTTTCTTTCACCTTCATTTTGTTGTTCAGAGGTATTCCACACAACCTGAAAACAAATTACAATTAAAATATACTTTTAATATAAGCAAACATTTTACTCCTCAATCAATATCGACAAAATCCAATTTGCATTGTAATCGTAGCACAAAAGACCATGTTTAAATCTGTTTTCTTTAAGATTTGATGGAGCTCGAGAATTTAGACGATGGGCACCACCACTCTTCAATTTTGATAAACCGCTCACCCGTGAAAAATATTACTTAATAAGCCCGGTCACGGTTTGAACTGCGCATGTCCGAGATTAATGTCAAGTCATAGATGCGTTGTCGTGGTCGTAATTTCTATCCTTGCGGCCCCGCGGTGCGTTTAATTCTCAACTCCAATGATGATGTTAATTCACCACAGCAACAATAGCATGTAAGACCGCTTCCCCCGCTTCAAATTATAACATTATTTCTTAAATTCTAAACCGCTGAGTAATGTATGAACATTGTCAATAGACAAGATGTACACAAATGTTTTCAATATCTATAATGCAGGCTACAGTTGAACGTCCTTGTGCGGAAAAATACAACAAATACAACATGAAAGTTGCTACATACGGTAAACAAGACGTATGATCAGGAATTGAATAACGTTTTTTTATTTTCAATATTTTTTTGGTACTTGATATCTGGCGGCGAATGTGGTATCACGCATTGGGATCCCAAACAGTTGGCAGCTCTATACTTAATCAGATGAGTGCTTCTATACCTCCTCCTCGGATCTAATGTTCCACGCCTTCCTCCTGGCGTCGCTAATACACTAAAGAGACCTAATATTAAAGTGACATTTCTAACGTGAATAGACATGCAATAAATATGTAAATACACTAATAAAATCTATACAAATTGAACAATTACTTGCGCAATACATTACGGCGGTCATATAGCGTAATTTACGATGGAATCGCAATACACATGTCCGCTACAACAGTCTTTAATTGATAAAGAGTAAAAGAAGGAATATTCAAGTGCAAATGATTGCTATATAACAGTCAGATATTGATGGGTTATAGGTAACTAATTGTTACAGGTTTCAATACAAATGGTTGCTATAAAATAGGATACTATTCAATTATCGGCATCGTCATTCGGCAATAATGGGTGTGGACTATAGTAGTTATCAGTACCACACCATTAAGACTTTTCTTTAAGTAATAACAAATATCCAGTGTCAGACAACTGCGATTACATGATGGCGGAAATTCGTAATAAAATGTAATAAATGAAACAAGATTGTTCTGTGGGGTAACAAAAAGTTGGGATGGTAGAAGATCATTATCTACATTTAAAAAAAAATGTAGATGAATACTTTGCTAATAACGGTAGCAGTTAAGCTGTAGCAGCAGTAGCAATATTTGCTAATAGCTACAGAAGAATTCTAGAAATATTTGTAGTATTAACAGCATTAGTAGTACCTTGTGTTTGTAGTAGTAGCAGCTGTAAAATTATTTGTACTAACAGCAGCAGTGTAGCAGTATTTGTGGTAATAGCAACCGCAGCATTAAATTAGTAGAAGCAGTGGAATCAGCACTAGTGCTAACAGTATTTGTAGTAGTAATCTAGCAGTAGCAGTAGCAGCGATACTTGTGTTAGTAGCAGCAGCAACAGTAAAAGTGGTAGTAATAATAGTGTGATAGTAACGTCAGTAAACAGAATTTGCGGTAGTAATTAGCAGCAGTATTATTTGTGCTAGTAGCAGTAATACTGTGGCGGTATTGGCATTAACAATATTTGTGGTTCTAGGCATATTATAGATTAAAAGCAACTGCAGTAGTGGTAGAATTTGTGTTAATAGCAGCAATAACATTATTTTCGGTTCAAGTAGCAGAACAGTATTTGCAGTAGTCGCAACAATAAATGCCTTTGCGCTAGCAGCACTAGAAATAAGTAACAGTATTTGTGGTGGTGGTGGTAGTAGTAATAGAAACAGCATTAACAGTACTTGAGGTAATAATAGCAGCAGTAGTAGTAGTGTTAGTATCTGTGATAGTAGCAGCGGTACGAGTATTTATTGTAGTGGGAGCAGTAACTGTATTTGTCATAGTATCAGCATTAGCAGTATTTGCAGTAGTTATATCAGTATTTGTAGTTGCAACAGTAACAGTAACAGTATTTGTTGAAAATATTTGTCATAAAAACAGCAGTAATAGTAACAGCAGTGTCTGTGGTAGTAGTAGCATCATCATCAGCAGAATTTTAGTAAAAGCAGTAGAATCAGTAGTAGAAGCCGATGACACCGTAGCAATAACAGGAGTAGCAGTAGAAGTCTAGTAGTAGTAGTAGTAGTAGTAGTGGTAGTAGTAGAAGTAGTAGTGGGGTGGTATTAGTAGTAGTGGTAGAAGACTGCCATGGTAGTAGTAGTAGTAGTAGTAGTAGTGGAAGTAGTAGTAGTAGTACAAGAATTATCTTATTAGCATTAAAATTTAGTACGTACTAACAGTAGCAAAATGTAGAGGGCGCTTACACGTCACAGGAAATAATTAGAAACCTTATAATAATAGTTCACATAAAGCCGTTGATTAACACGGCCTAATGAACGATAAGAATGTCATAATTAACATTTGTGATTAAATAAGCAAGAAAGTATTTATTGGTCGAATTGGAGGTTTATGTTCAATAGTGCGAGTTTTTCATATTAGGTCAGAAAATGTGTTTTGCCGGAGCCTGATCAACCAAAAATCTAAAAATATAACTGTCGACGTTTTCTGTAACTATCATATCTCTGACCAGTGGCGACGCCAGAATTTCCCAGATAGCAGGGCAACACCCCCGACATAGAGAGCTAAATCAACCGACAGAGGAGCAAAAGCCGTGCTTTAGACGGATTTTCGCCTGTCGACACTCTCAAAGCCAATACAATTTTCCTCGACGAAACCTAAAATTTAAAATTTTTGGGCAGGGGATTTATCCCTCCCCCGCCCCCCGCGCCGACCCTGTCTCTGACCCTTTGGCTAATTACGTACATATCCCGAACATTAAAGTTACCTCAAAAATTGTAAAAAGTAGGCCTACATAAAATGATTCCGAAGTTGAATAATTATTCAAAAAAGACAAATTACAAGAAAGAGCTATAGTAACAGGTACTAACTCAAAAAAAGAGACAACAATTCCCTACTGACCGACCGACCCAAATTTTCAAAACTCTTTGCTTGGCCTTATCATGATACTCATATCCTTATGAGATAGTCTGCACCATTGAAATGTTGTCGCAGCACGTGATTTTTTTAGCTCCGCCTTACACCTCCGTAACCATTGTCGTCTGCTAGCTACTTAAAGACAAGACCTAATGATGACTGCACATATACCATCGAACTAGTGATTTGTAATTCAACGGTCAGGATAGGTCGCACTCCGCAACTGTGCGTAAGTATACTTATAATTATAGTTCGCGAGAGATCTACTGTTGTACTGACACTGAATAAATTAAATCAATTTCTCGCTTAATGATACTAGTAATAGGCCTAAAAATCATAATTAGGTATGTGGATATTTATTAATTACAACTATTTAGGTTCTTCGGCAAAAACCGGCAGATGTAAAACAAAAGAGGTACAGAATAATTAACTGTAACTATGTTGTTACAGTATCAGGCAAAGTTAGTTTCGCTGTGGATCGATATGAGGGCGCTATGAGTGAGTTTCCAATTAAATAATATAGTGTACGGTACCATTGCAAACGATTGTTGGTTTTTAATGGTTGAGTAACCTAAACTCTCTAAAAATGTAAACACTTAGGTTATATTAGATTAACAGAATAAATGTAACAGAACGAATGTAATGTACAGTATTAGAGAACTCGTAAAAATTCTTGTATTTCGGTAAGTGGTAAAAGCTTTCAAAATAAGTAACAGGAAATCCACCAAACTGTAAACCTGCTTAGAACTAGAGAAAATTGTTAAAATTCCGCCATCGAATTGAAAGGCTATTGGCTATTACCGATGATTTCAATTACTGTAAACAATGTCGACCAAAATTATTTATGATACTGACAACTTGTTATGATATTTTTCAATTCAAAACGTTTTTATAAAATTTATAATTGCACTAATACATAATTATTTATTATTGATCACAAATCAGAAAAAAATGAATTGCATTTATGATTGGAAAGCACATCAAAACAGCATAAAAGAAAACTACTAACCTTCTGTATAACTGCGAAATATGTTCATTTCTCTCATTGGATTCCCCTCTCTTTAACCAACTTCACTGGATTCAAATACAAAAACGTATTATGATCTACAAAATTCCAAACTTGATAATTATATTCATGGCCCTGTTTCCTACAAGCCTATAGTCATGTCATGTAGTCTGCAATGTAAATATCGTATGTATTTCATAATGATTTACAGCTTAATTTCATAGTTATGTTGTTACGATAAAAACATAAATTATCAATTTGATCCTGTTTTACTAAAGCAGTAAATAAGAAAAATTGCGTACGTACAAGATTGCTTTTTTTTTCATTAGACATGTTAATGGAATCATAATTAAACGTTGTAACAATTTGAGGAAAACAGTCTTTCTTATTCAAAATCACAGTCAACAGAACGACAGGCAAAACTAATTTACAAATTTCATTTTATTTTTGTTTTATAAAATCTAATACTTTTTTTTCTGTTGACGTCAATGGATGCTGTTATGGCGGTTTCGTAACAGAGCGCGGTGTAAACAACGAAAGAAAAACGTATGATAGTAAAGGGTAGTCGGTTTCTGTGTTAATTCTTACGCAATGTTCTCAAAAACTAAAGTTTGACAAGTTCAAAGTTAACGTTTAGTTTTTTTTGTAGATGATCGGTAGGCCGCCCACTGCAATAATTAATGCATTTGGTTAAATTACATAAAATTAGAAATCTAAAAAAAAATCTTCTACTGTGTTTTACCTAATGTTTTTAAACATTATATTAAACTCATATCAACGAGTAACACTCTAGTTTTTATGTTTAACTCTTTGAGGAACAAATATATGAAACAAGTTTA
>JAOTQE010106516.1:0-13515 GCA_025631205.1 Nesometra sesokonis
TTATGTTATTTAAACTAAAAAGGTGGTGTCATTATGTTAGCCCCAACCACCAGCTTCCTAGGCCTACCTAGGTTGGTAGGCAAATTTTATACTGCCTCTGTGCAAGCCTAACCGGTGCCCCACCTAACAACACATGTAAACTTCGCCACAAAGTAGCTTCGCAAGTGGCCCACTAGCTACTAAAATGGTTACAATACTACGTGAAAACAAGATAAGACAACAGAATCACAGCAAAAGTTTTGTGGAAAACCCTATGTAACGAGCATGCAATTTAGGTATTTAATGTTTTGGACTACAACATAATAAAACAAATCTTCAATGCGCAGGTATATTTCTTTTGTTATAAATAAAAGCTAATTATTGAACAGAAACATGTTTTTTTGTAGTCTAACATCACAGAATAGCTCTTGAATGCCTAGGCCTAAAAGTTTATGATCGTATTTTAAAGTAAGATAGGAAGGACCTGTTCATTCATTCATGATTACATTATTATTACGATATTCATCATTAAAAACGAACTTTGGAAACAGATTATTATTGATAAAAGCAAAACAAATTGAGTTGAAATCGAACAGCACTACCGGTGTTCCATAGTTATAGGGGTTTCATTGGTGGCGGCCGATTACGTCGGCGGCCGAAAACGATCTAGGCCCTAGGCCTAGGCCTAAACCGTTACCATTGACATAGCCCCACATATAGTAAAGGCTCTGTGTGTGAACCCGTCCGGACACCCAACAATAAATGATAACATGCAATTTCCCGTGACAATACTCTCAAGTAAACTCACCTTCATCTTCCAATTCTGCTTTCTCCTGCTTTCTCTTGGCTTGGTCAAGCTTTCTCTTGAAATTGCTGGTAGCATTTTCGATGAAAACCAGCTTGCTGTGGAATTTCAACGCTCACGCTGTCGCTGGTTGTATCGATGAGTGCCAGAAAGTCTGCTGCAATTTTTGCCTTTTTGCCGTCGGAATTTCCAAATCGCAGCACTAGTCAAAGCTTTGGCCCACGTTGTTGCATTAAATGCCTTTAAATCTTCGTACGAAGCACTTTCGGAGTGAATAAAACACTGCAATTCTGAACTTGTCGACGAACATGGCGTAGCGTCGGTCGCCATCTTTGTTGTCAGCGTATATCAGCCTAGAAATAGTGATCGTACGAGCCTGAAAATGCTGCCTTCTGATTGGCCGAAATCCGTTAAACCAGCAGCCAGCGTGTATTATTATAGCAGCTGTTCACGAATAGTCACCATTGAAATAAACGTGAGAATTATTTAATTTCATCATTTTGGGAGCATAATCGTGGGGATAACAAAGGGTCTATTCATGTTTTATAATATTTGGAAGATTATCATGAATTTTATTTCTAACACCACTCATCAGACCACACAAATACACGATACAATGACATGGCCTACAGTCTAATGAAATATAATATAGATAAACGGAATTGGGTCGTGCCCATGAAAACGAAAGACGGCCATATATTGCGAAATTTAGTAATTGTTAAACGTAACAGCAGAGAAAATCCGAACAAGACCGGAAAAATTAATCAAATAGCCACTAGGATTAAGCCCTCATCTGCAGACGGATCCGTTTCTGGGTCTACCCTACCCATTGCCGGTTCAGTAGAGATTGTATCTTCGAGCAAACAGACCTAAAAAGTATATTATAATAAAATATAAGTATCATAGTGCTCATGATTAAAACTAAATTTCTCAAAAATTTGACTTCAGACCGATTTTGGTGATTATTTCAATTTGATCTCACCTACGATGCGACTCATTTTGTGGTGAGAGCTCACAAATGGTAACTCTTTACTTGCTTAGAATGGCCACTTTTATACATTATTTTATCAGCTCTAAAATTGGGTTTGGTTTGGGGAAGACAAGTTTTTATGTTTTTATATAAACGATTTGTTTTATAATTAAACACTTTTAAACCCCAAAGCCTCCTATCATTCCCAGTATTTGCTCTCTTGCACACTTAAACAGATGGTTCGGCAAAGACTCCGAAATTAAAGTATGTTTTTCTCTGTTTGATTTAACATGTAATGGGGTTTTTTCAATTCAATTAAATTCAATTAAACATTCATTTCTCTTATATATATTATACAGTATATTGAAAAATAAAATTACAATATAATAAGAGGGATGATACCCAGAAAGCAGAGCTTGTGGAGGGGTGCCCAAAATAAGAACTAAGACAAGACAGACATGGAGGGAAGAAAAAAGAAGCAAGGTGGATGCTCAGTCACGTATAACATAACAATAATAATTTGATTGAGATATAGTTAGTACCAGAAATTAGTAAAATCACGGGGGATATTAAAAATAATGGGTTAGGAGGTGTTTCTTCAGTCTCAGTGAGAATGATTTCTTCGAGCTAGAGTTAATAATGGAGTCGGGTAAGTCATTCCATAGTTTAGGCCCTGTGAATTGGATGTTGTGTTGAAAAGAGGTAGTTCGTTGAGGGAAAATATGAAGTTGGTTACAGCGGCAAGTGTTGTGAGAATGAACATTACTATTAAAATTAAACAGTTGCTTAAGATTGAAAGTTATATAATATTAAAATTAAAGCTAAAGAATAAAACAAAACACTCCGTTTGAAAAAAATGCAGATGCAAATGTTTAAAGCTGTATTGTCACCTGAAAAATGACAAAAAATTGATCTTAAAAATAACTTGCTTATTTTACAGAAATATATAAATTATGATCATTCCACCCAAAGTTAGAATACTAAAAAAATTTTACCCCTACTTTACAATATTATAATGCTTAAAATTAGCAAAATTCCATAAAAAGACTGGAAGCCTCTTAAAATTTTGGTCATTTTTTGGTGTAAAAATCTTATTAAACTATTTTTAAATACAGTAATTTTAATTCTCTAGTTATTAACTTTGATGTTACTTTAATGTGAGCAAGTTAACTTCAAAATTAATGGTTATGACTTTTTGGTAATTTTCGAGTAACAATACATCTTTAATAAGCCAGCTAGAAAAAACTACCACACGGTAACATTATCAAAAATAACCTATAAACAAATATTAGAATTGCTCATTACGGAGGGGAGGGGATTACGTCATACCTCAACGCATTAGAACAAATTTGACAACAAAAGAAAAAATATCATAATTAAAATGACATTGACTTTGAAATAGTAATAGCATCAGTGATGATACAAATACCATATGAACATTGCAATGTGTCTTGTTATAATGTAATATAATGAAACCGTTGCGCCCTCATGCGCTTTATATTAAATTTTCATGTTTAATATGATTCTATGGCATGTGTAGATTAAAATTTTTCCCTCAGAATAATAAGAACGAAATACAAATAATATAAGTTTTAATTAGATGTTTTAAGTCCTATAGATTAAAAGATACAATTTCTTTTTTTATGACAATGGAGGCATACCAATCCATGGGAAGCTAGATAGCCACATAACCCTTAGATATTTGTTAATAACATAGCAGCCCTTTTAACTAATCTTAACAACATACAAATACATAACTATTTAAAAGGAAAAAACAGATAATTCATAGGCCTAATGAAAACGAAGTTTGTCCAAGTTTAAAAACAAATGAACCATTGTATGTTGAGAATAATTTAAACAAAATTCGCAAGTACCGAAAACAACTGATTAAGGAAGAAGCTTATTAATACGTTAAGGGCGTTAAAATACATGGTCAGTGCGCCTTCTGGCGACTTCTGCCTTTTCTAACGAGAAAAAAAAATCGCGTCCATCTCAGTGCATTTTGTACTCCCGTATGTGGCCGCGGACATTTTTAACATAAAGATTAGATTTTTTATACAGTAATTGACCTCTCATAAGCGGTCCCCCTGAATATCAAGTAATTTTTTGACCAACGAATTCACATTTCTTAAAAGTCTTTATACTGCAATGGCTAAAAATCACATTGCTAAACAAACTGATCTTTAAAAAGTAGGATAAATAATATTTTTAAAAAAATATAGGAGGCCGTGGAATGTTGCACCTAAACACTTTGTGATTAAAAAAAAAAGTTTGTCCCTTCATTCCACTTTAGAATGTTTTTTTTTTTTTTTTTTTTGGAATTGGAAGAATGGGCCTTTAACCTGACTGCGGCCCCATGTACGAATTCGGGCTTTACATTACAAAACTCTAAAACCTGCTTATCTTTCATATAACTTTGATCTTCAATATTGTAAAATATTTCATTGGATTAAGAATCTTAGACTAGCGGCAGACGATCATCTTTTACGAGTCACGTGCCACGAATAAACATTTGTGATTAATTAACTCAAATCGGTGGTGTATTGCTCAGTGCATTATACTTTTAATCGGTTTATATATTGAATTAATTTCTTATATAAATTGTTTAATTATTATTTTAATTATCTGTTTTATATATAAACGTAACGTATTAAAAATGAAGACAAGTGCGCAGTCACAAATCGTTAAATCACGCGCAATAAAACAATATGTTATAAACACCTAAGAAAAAAACGAGAATTTAAAACATGCATTATACCTCATCAGGTGTTAGTTGGAATTGCAAGCTACAGATAAACTAATTATATAATGGACAAAATGTCATATTAAATAAATGGAAAGAGTATCATTGCAATAGCGATAAATCCAATAATTAGAATATTGGTTCAGTGCGTTTGAACGCATCATTAAAACTCAGTTGGTTTTGTCTGTTGATCGCGTGTATTTTCGTCGTTCGGCGCCACGAGCCGAAGGAGGTTTGTTATGCAATTAACTAGTGCTGTACATCAGTTGCGTGCGTAACTACCGTCGCTTCAAGTCGTTAAACAACCGTAATACTGAGACGTAACACCCTTGTATTATAATAACATCACATTAACACGTGGTGTATTTGATTACAATTAGTATTGGACATTAACACGTGTACGCTCCATCGCCGATACATACACGCGCTCTTTAGAGGTGTCGTCTGCGTTTACGCACCAGCTTGCCTTTTTTCGGGTCCAGGGACTAAGCTGGATTCTTCTTGTTCTTGATCAGTTCCTATAAGTCACTTACTTTCAAATTGATATTAAATACTACCGTAATGTAATGTCTTTTACTTTTAAAAGTTGTTCGCCATTTTATTATTTTCCCGCCAAAATGCGAAATAGGTCCACACGATAAAGTTGAAAAAGAAAAACTGGACATTTTAGCATATAATTCATTCTGAAACAAACACTAGATTTTTATTCTTGTTAAAAAATGTAATAATTAGTTTCTAGCAAATCTTCGTCTTCAGTTGCATACAATTTTCTATCTTAAATTGGTGTCACAATGTTTTATATTAAATTAGTCCTCTTCATTGTATAGTTTGATTTTCCATTAAAGAAAGTCATCGTCTGCACTACTTTCGATTATCTTTTAATTGTTTAATATAATATTCTGATCCATAGTAATTAGCTCGAATACTATCGACTTATATTTAGTAATATGTTGCATTAACATTTTCAAGTTAATTTGTTTCTAAGAAAGTATTCTAACTGTATGTACACCACAGAAACAAACTTCGGTTGCAATAAACTGATAGAAATGGTCATCCTTATTTGACTTTTTTATGAACCAGTAATGGCCTAATTTGTAATGTGTAGGCAATCAAACAAGTAAAAACGTGTGTTAGACATACGGTACCTGGTCTAAAATTTAACATTTTAGGCTACCCTTTGAAAATAACAACCCTGTTAACATGGTAGATAATGGTAGTGACAAGGTAGATAAAGGTAGTTAGCAGGGTTACCCTATAAAAATACCATATCAAAGGATATTACCAAGGATTGTCAGCAATGCTCTACAGGTATATATAGGAAAATACAGCCATTAATTAGAATAAGCCTTAAGGCATTAATAACATCAACAAGTAGGGTAATTATATACTACCTTACTAGGTAGATCTCCCTAGTAATTTAACATGGTAGATCAACCTAGTCAGGGGGTGTTATTTTTTCAAAGGGTAGCTTTGCTTCAAAGTCTCCAGAATTATAGAATTTTAAAGAATTTTCTTCATCTCCCGGGCTCCAAGAAACCCAATTTTCCTCAATGAATTTTAATTTTTCATGATTATCCCCGGGAATTCTAGGAGATTAGCAATATAAACCAAACATTTTTATATGGATTTTAATGTACACTAAACGGTATATTGAAAGACTATAATATAGCAACATATAAGGTAAACCCTTTTCAATTGAAATAATCGCAGCATTGTTGTTTTTATATTTTTATATTATTTCACTTTTAGAGGGATATTTAAAAATGCTGGTCAACAAAATCTCCATGGTTGCTGCTTTTCCAACTTTGAAGCCCTGATTGGTAGTACGGCTATTTGCAATGCTGGAACAACATAATGCCAAAAGACAGCAAGATCAATTTCTGGAAGCAGTTGGCGCAGCCGTTGCGCTTTCTGACTTCCAATCGAGGTTCGAGACTTACTCTGGTCGGCTGTCTGTGTTCCTAGGGAAGCCACTTTTTCCACGTTGCCTCTTACCACCCAGGAGTATAAGTGGGTACCTGGAAGGTACACATTCCGTATTCGCTGATTACGGCTGAAAAAGTATTAATTGGATGGTGTCCATAGTGTGGGTAATAATTGTGAAGCACTTAGAGGCATTGGCAATAAGCGCAATATATACGCCACATATGATTGTTATTACTATTTTCGAGATATAATCGGCCTATTCAGAAATCAAAATAGAAACCAAAGTATTTGCACTTGCATGAGGTAGATATATAATAAACCCCAAATTATGAAAATAAAAAAACTATACACAAATCTATTGATTTAAATTAATTCCTGGAAAAATAGTTTTATTCTAACAAAAATTCACATCATTCAATTCAAAAGGAAACTCTTCATAAGTTTGCAATAGTAATCTGGAATTTAAAAGAAAAGTCCATTTCACCTCGAAAAAATCCTACCTAAGTTTTTAAAAATAAAACGATCCATGGCTTCCATAGTTTTTACGGTATTAAAAATAGGAAAACCACGTTAAGAACTAATATAACCAGAATCACCTAAAGAAAAAAATCCCGAAAAACAGGGCTAATTGGTTTCTCTTTTAGATAATTATGGGTTTATTATAAATTATGGGCTTATTACTGTATAAATTTACAAATTTTGCAAATTTATAATGAGCCCGTAATATGGAAATTAAAAATATATACAAAAGTTTATTGATTTAAAGTAATTACTGGAAAAATATTTTCATGAGTATTTTTTATTCTAACAATTTCAAAAAATCACACCATTAGATTCGAAATGAAGCTCTTCATAAGTTTGCAATAGTAATCTAGAATTTAAAAAAGTCCATATCAGTTCGAAAAAAATCCTACCTAAGTTTTTAAAAAGAGATCCGTGGATTCCATAGTTATTACGGTATTAATAAGCGGAAAACAAACGTAAAGAACTAATATAACCAGAATCAACTAAAGAAAAAGAAATTAAACTAGATGAAGTTAAAATTTATATATTAATTTTTAAGAGATAGAATTAAACTTGTTAATTACTAGTTAATAATTAATTAATTAATTGTACAAAAATATACATAAAATACTATTAAATAGTTAAAATAAATGGCGAACCTGCAAATACGACTTCCCATAAAGAATATAATTTTAATAACTCTTTGTAAGAAAATCAGTTATTTAAACAAATCAATGCATTTTACTAAAGCTATAACCCGAGGCTGTGTGATATTTCAACGACTAAATCGATAACGAAAAGACCATTCTACATTATCAAGTTATCATAAACAATAAGTATTTCGTCGAATAATAATTGTTAATTTGCTACATATAGCAATTGAAACGCTACAACCGAATTATTAACTCGTCGGCGTTTGATTGTGGTTGGCGATCGCGTTAAGCTGCCGGCTTGTTTTCCTGCAGGTTGCGTCGTTTGCCTAATCGGCTAACACTTGTGTTTTCGCGCCTTTTTACACTACAAACGCCGCTTACGCACTTTTAGCCTGCGTTTGGTGTTCTCTTGAAGGAAATGCCTCGAGGGTTTTGTCTAACGCTTGTCGATCATTTTATCGTATTAATATGATCATCTACTTCGCTAAATCATCATAGTTTTGGCAATGGAATATATTTCGGCAATTATAGCTTTCGTAAACGTGTTTCATTTGGTGCTGGTCTTTTCCAGCTAATGGTGCTCAAAGGTCCGTAACGCGAGAACGTCGCCTAACCAATTCTCCTTCTACATTATGCAAAGAGCGAAGAAAACTCTACAACTACTTCAGCGACATACGACTGAACTAATTATATAAAAAGTATAACGAATGAGTCTTAACTTTTAACGACTGATTGAACATTTAAACAAAGCTGCGCGCAAATTGTTTCACGGGAAGGAAAACGTATTTTGCACCTTGTGAGTGTTTTCTGCATAAGTTGGAATATAATTACTGTGAAATTCATTGCGCTTCCGGTCGTTTGGCAATAGGTTCATAATAACAAAATATTATGAGTAGAATGATAATACAAGATAATATGTTATGGGTAATTTGTGAATGATTTAAAAGTTGAATTGAACCGGTGCCTAGACGCCCAAAACTCCTAGGGAATAAATAGACGGTGTTAAGCAAACATGAAACGAGGTTGAACAGGTCGCATAGAGACATCCGTTAAATCGGTAGTTCGCCGCGTGCAAAGCCATACGCGTAAATCCTCGAACTCGCAACCCGCTCTACATTACCAAAGCAATTGACCAATCACAACCCATCACTAAATGAAAAAATACGCGCAGGAGAAGTTTGTAAAATAATGTTTCACTACGATTGCCTAATCGACCTATTTTTTTAAATAAAAGTGTATCTGAAGCTTAGTTATTTCATTTCGAATTGGAATTCAAAGATATTATAAAATGATATACAATACCTTTATTCATTTTCGATTTGTAAGAGAATAGCTCAAAAAAAATAATTGTTTTTCAGATACGCGCATGCGTATTATCACTAACTATTCTGGTTTACGCGCAAGTATTTCAATTCTAAACTGGCAACATTACCGGTGTGTTCCAAAACTTGTCACTATATACGTTTCTGGAGATTGGATTTCATCCCTTGTGCAATTTATCTCTGCACTGCCTTCGCCTATTTTAAAAACCTTGTCGATGTCTGTTTTATTTCGTAGGTATTTCTGCCTTTGGTGACATATTTCTATTTAATTTACAATATTTCGACCTTGATACTGCAGTCGAGTAAATCAAAAAGATAATGGTAATGCATATAATGCTCATATTCTGTTCAAAATAATAATTCTCTTTGACATTCACAGGAAAAACGTGAGCTTACAGATCGCTTTCTTTCAAAAGAGTAACTTACCATTCACAAAGAAATGTAAATGGTGACTTTGCACCTAGATTTTGTAAAGTCTTCCAAGAAATTTATTTTGTCATCGACGTTTTCTTCGTCATGGTTGCTGAAGAGACATTTTGTCAGTTGACGCCATGAAGAGGAAAACGTTTACGCGCGCTTACAGTTAAGCGTGTTAACAGACACGAAGCGCTTGCGTGCAGCGGTTAACAAATTGGAGTGTTAACAGTTTTTGCATCTTTGCACACCTTGAGTCATACACACGCAAAACACTTTGCGTATCTTCGCGGTCATCGCATGTAGTAATAAAAAACAAAAAAGTTGTTACATCTTCGCTCGCCTTAATTCTATACGCACTAGTAAATGTTTCTTTTTATCTTCATGGTGTCATTGTGAAATCTTCCAAACGATAAAATTCATATTGTCATCATTTTCGTCGATCGATGATATATTTGTCCCTCAATAAACATTACTATCCTAGTTTCTTTTTTCATTTGTACTCGCTCCTTCATCTCTACAGTTTCTTCTGATTTGTTTTTGAAAAGAACCATATTTTTTCAGTTAAATTGGTTTTACTGGGAAGCTTATTTTTTTTTCAAATAGAATTTACAATGTATTCAGTACCTCTGAAATTTAATTGCAATAATAATTGTTTTAATAAATAGTACAGTAGGCCTACATTATTTACATTATTGAAGAAACTTTGAACAGATTTAACAACTTTTACATTGTGGGGTTAATTAAGCTTTTCAATGTCTCATGATCTCTCAATGATAAAGTATTTACAATTTTCTTCCACAATTGGAAATACAAATTCTGAAAGATTTTTTTTTAAGAAAAAGCATAGAAATTCCATTTTTTCAAGTACAGTTCTGTATACGGTATACTACCGATATTTCTTATGTTAATGTGTCAAGTACAGTTCTGTATACGGTATACTACCGATATTTCTTATGTTAATGTGTTATATGGCCGGTCTCTATCCAAAAGTAGTTTGGTTTGATATGGATCTCAATATTCTCATATTTTCTCATTTCATCTCCTGATGTCTGTCATCTGTTCACATAGACCTTCCCAATCCTCATTTTGGCTATCACCCACTTTCCAGACAATATTACCAACAATTCCGAATTATTTTATTTTTGTGCCAACAACAAATTGTGGACAATACTCTTACGGTGCTTTTTAGATTCGCTTCATGAATCTGTAGTTATCAGATTTATGGTAATGAAACGTGGACAACATATACCCAGCAAGAAAGAAAATGTAATAACTTCCATTTGTGATGACTTCGTCGTTTTTAACGCCGTGGAAGAACAGAGTTACAAGTGCTCAAGTACTGAAAAGAGCTGTGTACTAAGTGTCCTGGCATTTATTACGCAGAAATTATTACGTTTGCTTGTCAACGTTCGCAGCATACAAGATGGGCGTAAGCCTATCCATGGAAAAAATGTTGTATGGGGAATTACCAGATGCCAAGAAATCTGCATTGCGCCCAACCTGAGATTTAAAGACGCCTGCAAGAGTGACTTGAAGTCTTTCAATATCAATGTAGCAGCATGGAAAACGTTAGCCACAGATGTACCAAACTGGCGTCGTATTCTTTGAAATGGTATATGCTACCACAATGAAAAGTGGTTCGAGCAGCTGACCATAAGACGTATTCGCAGACTAACTTACCCACAATACAACATACTGCCACCACAGGTTACATGTGCAATAACTGTGGTAGGCTAGAATAACATCTAATGAAACAGTTTGGAAAATTATCTAACCTCATTAAAGTGATGTGTATTCATCATCTTTAAAGATGGAAGGATGACATATTATACCAAACCCATACGTTTAATATACAGCAATAGTACATTTGCTTTGCAATTTAGCAAGTAATTTCTCAGTGAGTTTGTGGTTTTTTTTCCGTGGTTACAGTACTTGGTAAGTCGATGAGCTCTGTGGATTTCTATAACCTTTGCTATTTCTTCAAAGTCCAATTTATTCAAAACTTCTTCTTCGTCATCGTCATTGACATACAGTACTCTTTTCAGAGCGTCATACAAGCAGCCGCGTAAAACAAATCTGTTCTCTGCAGCCCTTGTTGCATTTTGCATCAAACCAAACGCCTGCTTTCACAGTTAGTTCCCATCTACATCTTGGTCTTTCTTTGTTTTGCTTGCTTGGAATGTGCGATTCAAGTACTCTTTTCCACCAAACCATCATGTCTTACTATTACTATTACTATTTTAGAATGCGTTTATAATATAGTATACTTGAGTAAATTCTCTCAGTAATATATTTTTGGTCGTCATTATGGTAATGAATATCAGTAATATAATAATATTAACACCGTTCAACGATACCACTCCCATAGTGTATTTACATACTGTAGACTTAAACTCCAAGACATAAAATGTATTACCTGTAAACGTTACAATACTTTAGTCATGAGGAATTACAATGACAGACCCCATTGGATCGATATGTAATTTTTCGACCAAATTTATCCAGCTTTTAAAGTAGTTGCTCTGTATATCCAAAAGAAGAAGTTTTGATGAAAGAATGATTCATTTTTTAGAGGAAGGACACCGTTGAATCAAGGTGTCCGAAACTGTGTGTCAGGTCAGTAAATTTAATTGATTTGTCAAAAATTTAAACTTAACTCTATAGAATGATGCAAAAGTTGGATAATTGATAGGATGGAGAGGTAGTTAATAAATGTATGGACGAATGGGCCTAAATGTATTGAAGAATGAAAGATTGAACAAACAAGGTTAAAATTATATTAAATTACGTACCTCCACTGGGTCGGTTTACCAGATTAAATTACTTGCACGATCTACCTAGTACAACAGAGAACTACCTAGTAATTAGGAAGTAAATTTGGTGATGTTATGATATTTAAGGTCGAAATAGATTGTTATGATGTCAGTTCTAATAAGTCCGAAGGTCTATTAAATTCTGTTTACCCGTATGTAGTTATAGGGCACTGCTGACGATAGCCCTGGCATCTTCTCTTGTGCTTCTGTTACAGTTTAACCTCCCTGAGCGGACACCTCTCGTAAGCGGACACCTCCCATGAAAGACATTCTTTGAAAAGACCCACTTGTTCTTCCTTTCTAATCATACATAGGTACATTTGGTACCTCTTGTAAGCGGACACCTCTCGTAAGCGCGATTACTTTTAGTCTTAAAATTTTAATTGTTTTTGTATGTTAATTTACCTCCCATAAGCGAACATCCCGGAAATTTAGTAATTTTTTTGTACAACCAGGGAACAGTTGGTACAACGAATACAAAAATTCGTCCAAATACTGTAATGGCTGAGAATCATATTACTGAACCATTCTTTAAAATGATAAACATTATTTAGTAAAATATAAACTGTGGTGTTTAGAAAATTGATAGGCCATGTATGTAGAGGAGGCCGTGAAATGCGAGACATAAGGACGTATACATTTTTTACTACTTTTGGACCTTTATCGGCCAAAGTTCTCGTAGGCGTGTATTAATTCATGTACTTTATAGTCCTAATTATTTTGTTGTGTAAGTTTTAAGAACAGATTGAATAAATGAGATTTAAAAATGCACCTAATAAATGAGCGCATGGCTACAATGTAAATGACACAACAACCGAGCCGACAAAAAAATAAATAGGTTGAAGACGGAAATTAAAGTTAATGGAAATAGTTAGAAACAACTGACACATCCTCCTGTTTGAATAATGAATGTACCGTAATTTAAAACAAAAGGCAGACAAACAATAACAATTAAACCTAACACTAGAGCAAGTATTTTACACTTAATCACAAGACAAAATAGAACATTTGTCTGGAAAATTGTCTTATTATGATTTTGAAAACTTTGTACTAACCTATTCCGTACAAGCTCTTTAATTTGGCGAACAGTAAATTTTGTGATTTGTTATTTTTAATCGCATAATTTTAGCGAAGCTTATTCATCACTTAATTATGTTGTTTTGGTTGCTGCTGCAGCTGCTACTGCTGCTGTTGCTTTTTAGACGCGGAAAGCGTCTCTATAAACAGCTTTTCAAAAATGTCTGTCTGTCTGTATGTCTGTCTGTCTGTCTGTCTGTCTGTCGGTCTTGTCACGCACGTGTGTGGTTATTTGCGTTGTGTTCTTTCGCTATATAATTTCCTGATAACCAGCATTGTATGGGTGTCACTTTAAATATCTACGAT
>JAOTQE010106527.1:0-13514 GCA_025631205.1 Nesometra sesokonis
CGTTCAGCCAGGTTCGATCCCAGGACCTCGGGATTGGAAGGCAAGCATGCTAACCACCAAGCTACAGCGCCACTCCTCAATCATCATCATCATCATCATCATCATCATTATCATTATTATCATCATCATCATCATCATCATCATCGTCTTCGTCATCATCGTTATCATCGTCTTCGTCATCATCGTCATCAACATCATTATCATCATCTTCTATCTTCTCTCACCATTCACCATCAATCATCATCATCATCATCATCATCATCATCATCACCATCACCATCATCATCATCATCATCATCATCATCATTATCATCCCAGTGGTGGCGCCAGCCAGCCCCCCCCCCCCCACGTTGGGGAAGGCTGGCCCCGACAAAATTAAAAATATTGTATAAGTGACCCCAAAAAATTTAAAAATACACATACAACGTGCCAAAAACGGGCCAAATAGCGTTTTTTTTTGCTCATCAAAACCAAACGGGTAACCACGCCCACCCCGGACTTCCCTCCCTGTCGTGGACCATGGCTCCCTGTTGCAGACCATGCCCCCCCCGTCGGGGACCATGGCCCCCGTCGGGCAAATCCTGGCGCCACCACTGTCATCATCATCATCATCAACATCATCATCATCATCATCATCATCCTCATCATCAAAATTGAACTCTTTAGCATTCGATGTTTCAAACCATGGATCAAACATTAAAAAAACAACTAAAATAAAAAATACAAATTTATATTATTTATTTCAAATTCAAAATAATCATTAATGTAATCAATTGTAGGTTTTGTAGTTATAAACTAAACTATTTCATGCTTCCTCTTTATCATCACTTTCCGCTATAAAATATAATGGTTTATTTTATCGTAACCTTTTAGGCTAAATAACATTAAATATTGTAATACATATGCATTTCTATCTTGAATTACATATTAAATAATAGATAATTATCGTCAGTGACGTCACAACTCAGAGATACAAATTGTTACGCACGCGCAAAAAAGGCAGGCGTACAAATTAGCTATTGGTTACTGCGCGTGCGTGTTTTGCGTCTTTTCGCGCGTTTTTTTTAAATACGCGCACTTAACAATTTGTGTCTCGTCGTGGTGTCACTAACGGTATAATTATTCTGCTTCTATGCTAATATATTAAACAGACAAAATAGACTCCAAGTCCTGCTTGAGGTCTATGTAGGACCTAAAACAGAAAATAAAACAGTATTAATTATAAACTCAATTTAAAGAACAAGAGTTGGGTTAATCATACTGTAGGTCTATACTCTAATTAACAGTTACCGGGTAACTCTCAAATAAACAGGCGTCCAGGATTTTGAGAAGCGGTGTTTTTATACGTTATGGTAACACCCATATTTGATTTCAATATAACAAGCAACAACAATAAAGGGAGTTGTTGAGTCACTGCGATTGTCACCTCAGTGTCAGTTGTGAATGTAACTTCTGTATTGTGCTGGGCAAAACTGTGTCATTTTAAAGGTCCCTTTTAAAAATATATATTTACAATGTAGGCCTAATGGTAAGGCCTATTTTAATCGAACAAGTTTTATTTGTAGTGTACATACTGTGCTTTTTAATTTTCAAATTTTAAGTTTTATTATTATTATTATTATAAAGAAATCATGGTGTACTTGCCTGAATTGAGCATACATAAAAATGCTCAACTCATTTGACTTGGTATCTATCCGTAAATAACAGACTCAAGTCAGCACTAATGAGCATTGAAGTTGCGAATCCGCAGGTTGCGATATGCCTGGATAGTCCCATACTCAATTGTGGCGATAGCGGGGGAGGGGGTGGGAAGGCTGTCCCCCCCCCCCCATCGGGGTTAGATTGAACATTTTCGTCGGGGAAAAGAAAAAAAAAAATTATGATCGCCCCTAAAAATAGAAAATGGACATAAAAATGGCCCAATAACGGGAAAATTACGTTTTTTTTGCTGATCAAAACCAAACCGGTAACCACGCCCACCCACGTCGGGAACCATGACCCCCGTCGGGCAAATCCTGGCGCCCCCACTGCCCATACTCTTTTGAACGCTTGGTTATTTAAAGTGCAGAAATGTGTCAGATACACTGGACCTTCAGTTTAAATCGTTTATAACGTAGATCATTACATTGGTCAAATTAATGCTGAATAATATAGAGTACACTAATACCCGCATAATCATTAGGCCTTATGACGTTTCTTCAGTTATGGAACGAGGACGTAGTTGTGTCAATTTGCAATAATTCTTAAAAAGCTCTAGTCAACTCATTTAACGTGACATCTATCCCTAATATAGCTGAGTACTCAAATCAGCGCTCATGAGCATTCGAGTTGCTATCCATGTCACAATATGCCTGGAGAGTCCGATACCCTTTTCAACGTTTGGCTATTTAAAGTGCACACATGTGTCAAATATACTAGACCTCCAGTTTAAATCCTAATCGGAGTCTTATTAAGACTCTTATATTATTAGAACATCAGTGGGAAAATTCTAAGATAAACATTTGCAATGGAATACACCACCAAAAAGGGTAGAAACATTAGAAAATGTAAAGTAGGATGGGGTGGTTAACGTCAACCATGGCGTATCATAACCCCAACCCTAACCCTAATCTCAACCCCCAACCCTAACCCCAACCCCAATCCTATTCTTATCACGCCCCCATACTCTACTTTGTACATCATTTAATACCTCACCAAGAAACACTTTTCTCTACTGTTACGTCACAACAATAGGTGGCGCCCTTTGTTGCTGGGAGTAAAGAACGGATCTTTGTTAGCCTAGTCCAATGAACATTGCGGATTTTTATCTGTAACTTACGGCGTTGTATCGGAATATTTTAGATCTAAATTCAAATTGCTAGTAAACTCTTCCGCTTCCATTTTATTAGTACATTATGATGGTAAATGATTACGTTTTAAGGAGTCCCATTACAAAATGCCTATTCTAGTATACTACAATATTACAAAATCATTCATGCATTGAATGACTGTAATATAGAAACAAAGGGCCCCAACTATTATTTTATACTTTTGTGGCGTAAGCAGTATTGTTCTCTATGCACACATGGTTGACAACCCCTATATCAAATGTACCATATTAGGAATACAATTTAACAATGCCACTCTAGTGCCATAGAATTTGCTTTCAAGGGTGTTTTAATTGTTTTTTTTTTGTTATTAAGAATTATTTTAGGCCTATACTTGTTATTTCTCACAAACAAAAACCGAGGAAAAATGGCGTTTCACAATACCGTCTCGGGTGGGTATAAACATTAGTACTAAAATATGTCTCATCTTGTTTGGATGATAATTGTTGTGCAGTGTTTCACTTTAAACTAAACTAAAAAAAAAACCAAAAAAAAAAACCAAAAAAACAACCGAATCTTTACTTATTTTATATTTCTACTCCGAGATAAGAATATAACTATAATGCTAAGGCCTACAAAAGATGACGAAGAATATTAGTTTCCAATCAAAAATATAATGTCAAGAAAGACGAAATTAGATAACATTTATACATAATTACATTATGATACAATAGAAAAATACAATGATATATATTAGAAAAAAAGTTTTTTTTTTCTGGATTAAACCCAATAAAACAATATGTTCTACTATCGTAAATAATATCAACATTAGGTGACGATGAAATGTAAAATAAGTTTAGTTATAACTTTAGTTTTAAAGTCAATCGCACTGGACATTCTTTGTTAAAAATTAACCGACACGCTGGCTAGTTTGCCCATTCCAGTGCGAGCAGTTAAACATGGTGAAAAGGAAACGTACCCATGCCGCGTAGTGAGTTTAACCGTGTCCCGCCTGCTCTTGAAAACTGACCAGGTTAGTTTTACCAAGCAGGAAAGTCCAATGCGAACAAACATCCCAAGTTATATTACAGAATGGCCTTCATTGGTCAATTTTTTAAACCTGTGAGTTGTGACCTTGAGTATTTTTACAAATTTTACCATACATAGCTTCTGGTAAAACCATGGAGGGTTATTCCACCATGGTAAAACCAACCATGCCAAATAATCCATGTGCAAACAATGGTAACATTTAACCACCTCGAAAGCGAACTATAATATTTTTAATAATAAATTCAGATTTACAGTAATCCAGGACTAACTAAAACTTGTATTCTAAAAGGTGACTAACTTTAATTCAGATGTGATTTCTGGACGACTGCAGTCTAAATTTGTCTGCTGAGGTGGCAGGTTTATGATAATTTAGGACCAACTAGTGCTGTTCTAGGGTTAGTCCTGGACTAACTTTTGAGAATACCAGCCTAAATTTGTGCTTCCATGAAAGTTAGAAAAGAAAATCGTGGCCAAAGCCTATGGATAGTTAATAAAAAATGTGCTAGGAATACAAACATTGCACAATACCAAAGAAAATTGTAATGAATACAAACATTTTGCATAGCGTCCTCTTAACTACAACATTGGTGGTCTGTGGTTTACCAGTATATAAATAGATGCATCCAGGCATCATAATGGTATAATATATTACTGCAAATATGGTACCATTTGAGAGCCACATTTCCAAATGTCCAACATAAGGAAGCTGAGGTTAACTTCCCTCGATGACTACAGATACATACATTGTTACAGATCGATACTTATTTGTGACCATATCTTTGTATATAAGCCCCTTACATTCGACGGAGTAGGCCCAAGGCAATTCAATTTGAATTGCCTTGGTAGACCTAACCTCCACATTGAAGCAAGTGGAAGTAGTTTTCAAAGTAGTTTCTAAATGAAATAATAGTGAGGTTTCGCAAACTTACGAAATACGAATACGAAAACGGATACGTCATACATTCTTGTAACACCTTAAATATCTGTCACAGTTGGTCAGTATTTTACGACGATCATCAAACATTCATAGGTAGAAAATTTAATATATTTTTGAACACATTTAGCAACTTTCTAAAATTGGAGTGTGACGTATCCGTTTTCGTTTTCATATTTCGTAAGTTTGCGAAACCTCACTATTATTCTGTACGGGCTACACATGAATGCATGCTGTAATATCTGGGCCTAGAGGTTATTTAGCCTATTTTTTATCAATATCAAAATGATGGATGGTTTTATACCATTGAATGACCGATTGAACACATAGGCCTACATTCATGCTTCAACGTGCTATAATGAGCTTATGATTTTTCGACCACCTATGTATATAGGCAATAGTAAGGATACACACTTTATAGAATCTTAAATTGATGTGTTCATCGAGTAATTTGCATTTCAATTCACAACGATCTTTTAGAATTTGTTCCTAAAAAAATTCTTTGTTGCCCAAGAACTTTTCTTTATTGTGTTGTTCAGAAGGCGGTGGGGGAAATTTGTATATTACTGTACTTTATCAAAGACACAACCGGTTTTATTTCCTTCATAATTTTTTACAGGCCTAATTTGAAGTATTAATTACAGTTTCCGGAATAATTTTATTTGTTTTATTCAATTCTCTTGATAATTCTAGATTAAACATCGAGAAAATATGGAAATAAAAAGGGTGACCCTGGAAAAAACGTTAGTTCTGTCGGACATGGGCAACAAAACGTTTTGTAGGTTTTATTTCATATATAAATTTTTTTTATTTCATTTATATTTGTATGGTGACTCGGAATTTGCCATATAAAGCCCAAGAAATCATAGAAAACAACCTGATTTAAATTTATCGCACTCCTTAATGACGTCACTAATGCCTAGGTTCTGTTGTCCAAAAATCGAAAGCTCCATATTAAAACTATAAAGTAATAAAGGTCACTTTTTGTATGATCTCTATAAACTACACTATTACGTCACAATAATAGATGGCGTCCTTTGTTGCTAGAATTAATGCAAAAATGCGGTCAACCGATCGTTGCTAGCCTAAAAGCGTTATTTAATTTGATTTTGTAGAAAGTTACATTTGTAGTTGATAAATTGTGAAAAATAATATAGGCCTATATAGTGAGCTTTTATGTGTTAAGACATTCTGCAGGATTGTGGTAAATCATTGAATTTTAAAGTTTCTTATTGCAAAAGCTTATTCTAAACCATACGATTACAAAATCATTCAGCCATATAATGACCGTTATGTTGACCAAAGTGCGCCATCTATTGTTTTGACGTAGGTAGTATAGTACTTTTTTTTAGTAATGACAAGCCATTAGTAGACCTACATAGGTCTCCTTAACAACATTATCGGTAAACGCATTTGGGGCAAGGCATGGCAAAGCCACCAAGTTGTCAGAAAATTGGAAAGTAGAGTTAACACTACAACATGTCATTATTAAACTTGTTGTAAGCTATAAAATGAGGGGTCAAAAGGTCAATTATTAAAATCGGACTACAACCACAGTTATTTAACAAAATAGTCCAACATTTCCTTTTTATTTCTTTATATTTCCGGTTGTTTATTTGCTTATTTTTCAATAACTTCCTGTGCGACAACTTGGTGGTTTTCCATGCCTTGCCTCATTTTTAACCATTGCATGATGGCCACGTTGACAATTTCCTTCAGTCCATAAACTTATGGGACACCGTAGGTTGCCTGTGTTAAAACTCAGAGTTTAGAAGTTCAGCTCAGCTTTAGGTTTATGTATAAAACTTCACTGCTGATAGTCGACGTTATCATATATACTTTCACCAGTAGTTGGATCAATGTCTTTGGCTGTATCGTTTACGTTCTTTTTACGAATCTCTGAGGGCAAGTCTTTATAATGTCCGCTCTTTTGACTTTCAGGGGAACTATTACTAGATCCATTCTGTCTTCGAAAACTACGGGGAGTTGGTGTTGGCTTAACGCGCATTGTTGGTTTAGTTTGCTTTGTACTATTAAAAGTTACCGTATTCGTCGAGTTATCTGGTGTTTTTGAATTAGTTTCATTTAGTGGTTTTAATTCAGCATTCTCATAAACTGGAGTGTCATCAATTATTCTCATTGGAGCAACTCTCTCCACAGGTTTGCCTTCATCGCCGTCAAATTCATCTTCTGAAAATTCATCAGTCATATAAGGCGAACAGTCACTCACATAGCTTTCTTTTTCATCAAGATTTTCATACAACATAGAGTCATCTATTATTCGTTCGTTTGTTGGTTGTAATTGATTTGGAACAACAGTGTGGAATGATTTCAATAATGTCTGACTCATTTCAGTTTCAAAATTGATTGAATTACGATTTTTAACCACTTCCACGTTTCCAGGCATTTCATTGCTTTTGCCTAATGGTACGAAATGTACGATATCATTCTTGTCAATCCGACGCGACAAGCGTAAATCGGGCGTTGAGCCGCGATTTTCAAAGCCGCTGAATCGTCGCGAGAGACTTCGCCTTTTTACGTTTGACAAGAGGTTGTCTAGAGTAAGGCTACTTCGTTTATTTGGTGCATCAGATTTACTTGACGTCGCATTGTATGCACTAACTGCTGATTGTTTGTTTCGCCGAAGTACAGGTTTTTCCATTGTCGTGTTCTCAGATGGAAGGCTTGATGGTATATCAGTTTCCTCAGTAACGTCTTGTTCATCCATTTTTTCAGCAACTTCCTCTGATTTTTGATCTTCAACTTCTTCCTTAAGGACCTCAATTTCTGATTTTTCTACTCTAGTATCTTGCTCTACGACAACCTCTTGAACATTTTCGTCTGGTTCGGTTACAGCAGTCTCTTCTATATTGACGGCAGCGTAATCTTCCTCAACAGAATCACTAGTTTCTTCTTTATTTTTTCTTTTTTGAACTATTTTTGTTCGTAGCCTGTTCATACTTTCGGCAAATGTACGTGTTGGCTTTTTAGGTCGAATATCATTCATGAAAGAACTAATTTTCTCTGTTGGTAGTTTTGCATATATTGATTTTAGCAGACTACCACTCTTACTTGTTTCACTGTTATCGTCTGCTGCATTCACCGGATCGTCTGTTTCACAATCATTTCCTATCTCAATTATATCATCTTGATCAGGGTTGGTATCCTGCAAATCTATTTCTTGCATTTCTTCTACGTCAGCGTCAGTTTTCTCAACAACAACGCAAGATGTGTCTTCTGCTGTCTCTTCTTTCTCTTGTTCTTCTTGTTCCTTTTTCTTTGATACTAATCGCGGCAAGACAACAGGTTTATTTTCTACTAATTGCTCATCGTTTTTATCATATTGTTTACTTGATCCTTTCTTAGATTTTACTGGCTTTGCATACAGATCGTTAGAGTCAACTGCACCTCCATTTTTAGCAGCGTCACCATTTGGTTCGTCACTTGAGGCAGATTTAATCGATACGCATTTCATAAATTGGGCAGACAATCGTTTTCCAGATTGGTTGATTTGATTATTACGTTTGTAAAGGAAAATAGCAAGGACGATTACCAACGCCAGCAATATGAGCATAGACAGTACTACTCCAATTACTGTTGCATTCGATGACCCCTCTTCATTAAGATCAGCCTTTGCTTCTGAATTTGTAATGTCATCAGATGGGTTCTGGTTTTCGCCCTTGATATACTTTCCCCCTGCGGTTCCATTGGTATCACTTCTTACTGTATTACCATCCACTGTTACAGCTCTAACTGTAGAAAAGACTTCACTTCTACTGACGTAAGATCGTGCATTACCAAAGCGTACCAATTCAGCGCTAGGTTTGTTAGGGTCTTTTCCTGTTACACGACAAGTAACCTCTGCGTCATTTAGCACCGGCAATACCCATAGGATTTTAAAAGTTTTGCCGTCATGTTTGATCCGGAAATGAACGTCCTTTACCATTTGCAATGCTGGAACCTCACCATTTATAAACCATTTGTATTTCAAAGGTCCAGGTATTCCTGTACTTTCACAAACAAACTTTCCAGTTTTATTTAAAACGAGAGTCTGAACACTTGGTACAACAGAAACAACAGGGTTTAAAGGTAGCGGAGTTAGTCGACATGAAGGAGGCTTCGACATCTTTGGATAATCTACTACGCATGTGAAGTCATTGCCAACATCACCTTCCGTCATGTTCCAATTTAATATGTTAAGAGACAAGCGTGGGTTATTACCTTCAATTGGTTTTCCGTTTTTCAACCAGACCAGTCTTGGCGTTGGATCGCCTGTGCCTGTACAGCGCATTGATATTTCCTGACTAGGAATCGCAGTGTCTGGCCTGTTCATTCTACATAGAGGCGTTTTCGGTGGCTTCATAATTGTAAGTGAGGCTTCAGGTGTCCGATTTGGACCACTTTGTTTAGAGGGGTAATAAAAACACTTATAATCGCCGATATCATCATCAGTTACTTCGCGTATTTGTAAGAAGTATTCACCTTTCGTTTTATCGCCAATGATTGAATATCTTGCTTTTTTTGAAGCAGCCAACTCAGTTTCTAGATTATAATTAACGCTAATCCATCCGTCGATGAGTCCAAGAGAATAATACCAATAGACGGTTGTAACGTCATTGGTAACTGCACATTTAAAAAGAGCAGTTTCACCTCGAACAACTTGCTGGTTCTTAGGTTCCACAAGAAAGGAAGAACTCACAGTTCTTGTCAAAAACAATATTTTGAATAAATTCAACAATAAGGATTTGGTAACGGTCCATCGGCACATTATAATTAATCCAGTATTAGGTATAGCGCCTTATGTAGTTTAACAAAACGGTTGTCTTTCGACTGTCGACGTATTGTATTCTGTGTCTTTAACTGTGTTTTACAGGAATCCTGAAATGGAAGTGAAAAGAGAGATTAGTAACTGCGAAAACTAGAGAAGTAACACTAAAAGTCTACTAATCAACTTCAAGTAGGAAAGTATAATACATACTCCAAGCAATGAGATACACGCCATCGTGACAGGATTCAATTAAAAAGGTCCATTAATCAACTTCAAGTAAGAAAGTATAATGCATACTCCAAGCAATGAGATACACGTCATCGTGACAGATTCAATATTTCAGTATTTCTACGTAAATTCATCAGGATTTATGTCCGAACAGGCGCGGATCCATGGGGGGGGGGGGGGGGGAGTCACCGAAACCGGGCCCCCTTTTGACTTGCGCACGTTGGACCTGTAAAAGTCCACCAGAGAGCATCTGTAGAGAAAAAATTTCCGGGCCCTACGCTGGCCATGGACCCACGCCTATTGTCATCAGTTTGCTGTTAAAACCGCACACATCTGTTTATCCAAACTGCCATCGGGCCCGCTCATTCAAGCTCCGCTCGATCCGCCCCTGCCGAATATTGAATCCTGACACGATGGCGTGTATCTCATTGCTTGGAGTATGTATTATATTTTCTTAGAGAAGAAACGTTACATCAGTGACAGTACAAAGATGCACAATTGCACGGATAAAATCGCACGAAGAGACGTAAAAATGTCTGTAGGGGCGGATGCAGGATCCAGCAAAAGCAGGGTATGGTGGAGGGGAAAGAGGTGGGTTCACATTCCAGGTCCGAGTGGGTGTGGCTCCCCGTTTTGATTTCGACAAGCAAGAAATAAAGGCCCTCGTCGGCTCATATGAAGTCTATCCTTTATCATTGATGGGTCAATTTTAGGGCGGGCACACCTAATAAAAAAGTGGGGTGTAACTAGGTTTTAGCAATAATAGAAGGGGGGGAGGGGTGGGTGAATGCGCCCCTTAAATCTACCCCTACTTTGCTTCTCTACGTGCGTTTCTCTTTACGTACCCGTACAAGTTTGTGTCTTTTCGTGGTATTTTTTAGGATTTGTGACAATGATTTGATGAATAAGCCATTTCACGGTTTTAACTGCGCATGTGCATGATTAAAGTAATAAAACGACGCGCGGTTTATAGAAAATGAATACAATTGCCGCGCGACGTTTTATTACTTGACCTTAATCTGCAGATGCGCAGTTGAAACCGTGAAATGGCTTTTTGCGTGTAGGTGTAAGCATGCTCAATATTTTTTTTGCCACTGGCTTGACACTGTGCCATACACAACAAAAGTTATGCACGCAAGAATTTAGATAACTTATTGTAAGCATAATTAAAAGTTGATTATAAAAAATCTGGGTCTTATAAACATTAAACATTCTTTAAGACACGATATATCGGAAACCGTACGTCTGCTTTTAAGTGTTATTTCCTTGCTATGTTTATTTTCATCTAGTTGTATTACATACAGCTGATTAAAACATGAATAAATGTACTTATTTGGTTCATGCCAAATTCGCGTGTATTTATTGACTCACTGTTGATGAGTCAGGATTAGTGGAGGCCTAATGAGGAATAAATAAGCATGAAAAAAGTTACTTAAATCGATGACGAGGGTGATAATGATGATGATAATGATGATGATGATGATGATGATGATAATGATGATGATGATGATAATGATGATGATAATGATGATGATGATGATGATGATGGTGATGATAATGATGATGGTGATGATGATGATGGTGATGATGATAATGATGATGATGACGATGATGATGGTGATGATAATGATGATGGTGATGATGATGATGATGATGGTGATGATGATGATAACGATGATGGTGGTGATGGTGATGATGATAATGATGATGATGATTATGATGATGATGATGATTATGATGATTATGATGATGATGATGATGATGATGATAATGATGATGATGATGATTATGATGATAATGATGATGGTAATGATGATGATGATGATGATGATGATGATGGTGATGATGATGATGATGATGATGGTGATGATGACGATAATGATGATGATGATTATGATGATAATGATGATGATGGTGATGATGATGATGATGGTGGTGTCTATGTTAAAGTTGATTGTTTATGACTATGGTGATGATGGCGCTCTATAAGATGATGACTACGACGAAAATAATATTGAAGGGATGATCCTTCGTTTTCAGACTGAAGAGTTTATTTCGGTTGAGTGCATTATCTACTGATTTATTTGTTCAGGATCAAGTGTTCGAAAAATTGTCAAAAAATATAAGAACATGTTGTGGATATTGTTACAGTTCAACGTGGTGGAAAGTGTTAACACCGAATGACAATGGTGTTTAACACACGGTAGTTAATTATCTAATGATCCTGAAACGTAGGCTTATCGATAAAATATAAACAAGATAAAATTAGCACAACAATAACACAACTTTGAGATAATATCTTACAAATAAAATAGTAAAAGTCGACAGTGAATTGAGATTAATTGGCCCAATTAATCTCAATTCGCAATCCACGGTATCCGATCGATTTTGTCGCGCCTTCGTTTTGGTCGCACCTGTTTTTCTACATGAATCCGACTTTGTAAACTAATATTTTAACAATTACAATGATAAAAATATTATGTTTTCTTTTTTTTTATTTGAAAGATCACAATGGTTGTAGGCCTATGTGAAAATGAGTATTGTAAACCCGATGAAGAAGCAACTGTGAGGTCATAATTGCACCATTCTGCGACAAGACATACCAGTGGCCATTATTTACAGAATCCCAAACAGTAACCTTCTGTCATAATGGTCTTTATTGAAAATGTTCAAAGAAAGACTACAATTAGAATAAAATATGAGGCATGTCACAGCAAAACCACCAAGTTGTAGGAAAATTGAAAATTGAGTTTTTGTTATAGCCATGTTCCATATTTTTAAAGCTTAAAATTGAGGGGTCAATTAACAAAATCGGACAACTATAACTGAAGTTATTGGACATAATATACACACATTTCTTTCGTATTTGTGTATATTTCCTGTTGTTTATTTGCTTATTTCTCAATAACTTCCTGTGCGACAACTTGGTAGTTTTGCCATGACTAGCCTGAAATTATGTTTCCATGGTTTTCATAAATCATGTATTTTTGTATATGAAGCCTATATAGCTAAAATATATAATACCAGTAGGCCCTATCCCCTACTGCTAACAGTATTACCAAAACCACCATCACCGCCACTACCACCATCACTGCCACAAAAACCATCACTGTGACCACAATAACCACTTGCCAACATGGCCATCACCATCACCTCCACAACCTCCACCACCACCTCCACAACTTCCACCACCATTGCCACAACTTCCGCTAACTCTACAACATGAACCACAACCACCTCTGCAACCACCATCACCAAAAACCATCACCACAATCACCACCATCCCACAATCACCGCCACCATAAAATAACCTCACCTCGGTTCTCTACACCCTACAGTATAAAAACTCTGTGGAGGATAAACACGAGACGTGTCTTTTTTATGAGGTTGGTTGGAAGCATGTTTAAAAGCTAATCCATTTGGAAGTTGAGTTTGTATTGGATGTAGGTCTAGTCACACTTTGACAATTTTGATTGCGACTATTTATGAATTTAATTCGCAATGAATCGCAATGTAGTTGCAAAGAAGTCGTTAAGACTTTCGTGGGCATTCGTAATTGTTCGTAATGGTATCTTCATATTCGCAAGAGTCTACCGAGGATTTGCGAAATGTTTGAAATGTTCAAAAAATTCGTAGAAACTTTACGAGTACCTTACGAATCGCAAACCATCGCAAGTAGTCGCAAGTAGTTGTTAATTCTTCGCAAGTACTTTGTAATTGATTCGCT
>JAOTQE010106538.1:0-13513 GCA_025631205.1 Nesometra sesokonis
ACACTACAAGTACCAGAGACCATAGTTTGTGATATATCATTTATGTATAACATAAAAAGTAGAGGACCTAAGATACTGAATGTACTGTACAATAGCATCCATACATTAATTGAATTATCATCCTCTCAGAAAAAATTGTTCATTATTTATATTATTGTGTATTTGAAATTAATATATCTTCAATTAATTAATATTTAAATTAATATTTATCTTATCTTTTCAGGTCATATATCTCCTTTGATATCATGCGTAGAGTTCTTACTGACTACTTTGGGTATGATGTTTTTTACTGTATGAACATAACAGATATTGATGATAAGATCATCAAAAGAGCACGGACTAATCACCTATTTGAAGATTATTTTACCAAGGCAACGGATAATGATCAACTTTTAAAGGACATCGACGAATCATTAATAGTATGTCATTAACCAGTCTATTTATTATCTACCTAAAAACAATTTAGGGTTTCAAAATATATTAATTCATAGCTTTTGCTTGTCTGGAAAAGTGATAAGGGAGGGACTTTTGATTTTAATTTAGTATATTTTTATTTTTTTATACTTTTAAAGTCACAGTTTGGATGTTTGTTTGAAATTAGTTCAAATAAAGTGCAGTATTGAAAATTATTACATATTTATTTAAAAAAAATCATTTCATTTATTTGGTTGGCAAATGTGGCCCAGCGACCTCATTAGCAACATTACGCTGTAACACACACAAGGGAGTGCCCCCGTAGTCCCCTGGAACGTAAAACACTTTTGATCCCATTGATAAAATATAAATATTAAAATTATTGTGTGCTTGTACTAGTAATAATGAATGATCATAATGGTTTAGAATATATGAGAAATTTAAAATAACAATTTAGTATAATACTATTTCTTTAATATGAAAACAGAAACATAATTTTAAAATTTTCTTTAAATAAATATTTAATCCCCCCACTTTCTCCTCCCATTGTCCCACAAAAAATGTCAGGCCTACATAGGCAATAAGGACAAGGGTAAAAAATAAATGGGGAAGTAAATTTAATCCAAATATAAAGACATTGACAACATAAAATATATGTAATATATGTAAATAATTTGTATGACAAAAGAATCTTAAAAATACAATACTGTAATTATAGAACAGTTATTGTTATTTAGCTTACATGTTTGTGATGAAGGCTTTTCCTCTTTTTTGCCTAATACTGTATCCAATTTAAAATTATGCATGGAAATAAAGAAAAAAATAATTTGTTTGTTGTAGAAATTCAAAGAAAAGTTTGAAAATGAAACAAATGCAGATAAGAAGGTGATGCAACAGAAGATAATCAAGCAAGTTGACATTTCGAAGAAAGCATTCACTGAAGGGGTCAAAGGTCAATCCACAGCCGATCAACTGCAAGAAATGAAAACGGTATGTACTTTAGTATGAAAATAGTATACAAATACAGTATTAACTGGTCATGAGGCGAATAGGGAGAACTACTTTCCCGAGGTGATGCGAAGACCAGAGTCTATTATCTTATCGGGTGCCAAAGGCCCAAGAGAAATTTATAGGATTTGGTCTTCAAATCCCTGCTGGGGGAGAGTAGGTCTCACTATTCCCTCATTCAATATTTGTTTTACATACCTCATACATAGATTATAGCTAGATGAGACCAGCCATTATTTGATGAACAATCAATGTACAAGATTGTCTAATGAGATTTTTAAAATCAGGATTATATAGACTAGACATATGTTTAAAAAGATTATGACAGTATTTGAGGCATGTCACAGAGAAACCACCAAGTTAAAGGAAAATTGAAAAGTTAAAACCACATTACAATTCTTACAAGCTTTAAAATGAGGAGTAAATTATCAAAATAACGCAAATAAGTTATTATACAAAATATACAAAAAAATTCTTTTTGTGTATATTTCCTGTTGTTTAGTTTCCTTTTCTCAATAAATTCATGTGTGACAACATGATAGTTTTGTCATGATTAGCCTCATTTGTATGTGCAGTACAGCTGATAGGAATACAACATAGACTGCCTTGTTTCTAGCCTAGACCAAACTATGCCTAGTTTGAAAGAGTTTAGAGCACCCTGATTCAGGTTAGCATGATCACCATAAATTTACCCATGGCCAGGGATTGGGTAAAAAATGCATCAATTTCAATGACAGTTTTACATTATTTGAAAAAAAAATGACAGAACATACCCTTGGTCATTTTTTATTATCACTCATTAGTAACTCTTCATTTGTTTTTCTTAGGCCACTGTTGCTTACTGAACTACATTTAGTGGTCAAAGACCTTTTCTTCTCAAGGAGTTACCTTTACATGCAATTAGCAATTATACAGTCTAATAGGGGAAACTATTATTACTATCATTGATGGAAAAAAGTACTAGATAGTACATTTTCCCTGGAAATTTGTGAAGTATCAATCATTCTTAAAGCATGATTCCATCGTCAACTGGAGTTTTATTGTTTTGTTGTAGTTATTTTGCTATTAGCACCACCAATCGACCCTACTATAAGTTTGCTTATTTTGCTTTTTGTTGGAAAAAAAGAAAATTCTTATACTTTACTTTTTTTTAATAGCAACTTCTGCAAGATTGCAAGGATCCATTGTCTGAATGGCTCGATGGACAATTTGGCAGCACTGTTGTGGACAATTCTATTTTTAGCAAATTACCTCAACATTTTGAGGCAGACTATCATCAAGATATGGAGAACCTGAATGTAAGTAAAAGAAATTATATATAACTTTTTGCTAGTTTATTTATTTTATTTCATTAATTGTGGCAATAATATAAATTATAAGCACATACGGTAACAGAACAACATACTGTACAAATTGGAAAAAAGATGCCAAGGAGCAGCAAAAGTGGAAGCCACTGTCATCTAAAGATGTTTTGCTCCCAGAAAAAAAATACAACAATGAAATCAATTAATTAATTAGGCCTATCATTAAACATATGTTTTAACTAAGTTTTAAATAAATCAAAATTAGTAGAAATAACAAAATAATTCGTAATATCTGGATGAAGGGCGGTCCATAATCTAACAAATCTAGTAGGTAAAGAATATTTCAAAGTATCAGTCTTAGCTTTGAAATGTTTAAAAGTTAAAAGATATGGATGCCGATTATTAATAACTTAGTTTCATAGGTACTATTAGAATTATTTAGTTATACCTTATGTGGTAACAATGGTGATGATAAATTTATTATAAATATAGATGCTGCTACTGTTGTGAGATTGGAAGGCAAGCATGCGAGTCACCAATCTACAGCAGTGGCATATCCAGGGGTTCTCAAGAACCCCCCTTCCGAGGAAAAAATCAATAAAATTAGGATACAAATGAGAAATTCTGGGCCTTGAGCACCCCCCCCCCAACCCCTTTCAATGGAAATGAACACCCCTTCAGAGGAAAAAAAAACTATACTCTTAAGGTAAAAGCATCACAAAATCATGAACCACAGTATAAAGAACATGCCAATGGGGTGTGACAATAGAGAAGTTAGGTTATTTTTGGTTGACAAAATTCAACCCAGGTTCGAGCACCAATTGGCAATTCCTTGATACATCCCTCTACAGTGCCACTCCCAATTCGTACTCACATTGGAAATTAAGGCTAATATTTCCCAGCTAACAATTAAGGTGTTGTCATTTTCATGTTTTTGCATATCAAACCATATTAGAGTTCGCAATACCTCCTACATACCGTAGATGATGAAATACAATGCAATACGAGGACACGGGAATTTTGAGGTTGCTCACTGGAAAAATTGTGAAAAAAATGCATCCGTGGCATATCAAATGTATCCAATTAAATATGCATGCATGTTGGTAGCAGTATGTGTTAAAGGTTATTATTTTCATAATGATTATTGATACTGGTTTGATAGGTACTGCCGGCTGATGTACTTACAAGAGTTAGTGAATATGTTCCAGAGGTTGTCACATACATTGAAAAAATCATTGAAAATGGATATGGGTAATGTTTTTGTTTTAAAAATTTTAATTACATTTTTTTGCTTGTTCCATATGAGAGTAACTTAAATTATGTAATAAAAAGCATTAAACATAGTGGAGTTTTTGTAATTGCCTGTATGTCTAAGAAACCCCATTGGAATTAATTAATTCCTTGAACTAATAATATCTTTGGCTTTGACGTTTTTATAATTGATTTTGTTGATTCTTTTAAAGTCTTCATAAACATGGATGTTATATCTTAGTATGTTAATTGTCATGTTTTATGTATTTTATGTGTTGAAAGATGAATAAAATTTGATTTTCCACAAGCCTTCAAACTATTTAAATCTTTTCATTATTATTTTTATATAGTTCATTATGTGTGTCTTTAAATATGACGAAATAAATGAAATAAAACTGTTTTTTTCCAGCTATCCTTCAAATGGGTCTGTATATTTTGCAACAAGTAAATTTGATGAAAGCGATGGACATCATTATGCAAAACTCGTTCCCGAAGCATACGGTGACAAAACTGCCTTGCAAGAGGGTGAGGGCGATCTTAGTATATCGCAAGATCGTCTGAGTGAGAAGCGGTCAGACAGTGATTTTGCACTTTGGAAAGCATCAAAGCCGGGAGAACCAGCATGGGATTCACCATGGGGCAAGGTTTGTTGAAGTTCTCGTAGTCCTAACCATGTAATTATTGAAGTTACACAAGGGGACGGAAAATCCATGGTTGACGACTTTTAAGTTAAGCCCTGCCCATTTTCACACTGCACATGTCTTGTACTCCCATCCTGTTTTTAGGACAACAGCAAAGTTGAATATTTTCCATCTAATGTAAATGGCAACATAATATCTATTATTCTTAAATAACCCTATAACATTGTAATTCGAAAAATTGTTCAGCATTTTAAAATTTATTTATTTATTTGGAAGCTACACTTTTAAACATTTCATAAGCTTTTTAAAACAAAAATGAAACTTTCTGTACAATATTGTGTTTTGGTCATGTGTAAAGCCAGAAATTCCCTGTGTCCTGCGACGGTCACACGACTAAACCGTTGCTTCCTGTGTGTGTGTTTTCAAACACGATGGCCGTTGGAAATCACTGAAAAAAAACACTATTGTCTGACGAGTACAAGACTATCATCGCGTCTCGAATCCACACACAGGGAGCGACGGTTGATTTGTTGATTTAAAACTAATTACAGTCAAACTGCTTACTGTAAGTGAACTTTGCCTACAAGTAAAATAATTTCTAAGTCAAATTTATTTCTTATGCCAGATTGATCAGTTTTCCAGTAATTAACAATCTTCTAGTCAAATTTGTCTAAGTCTAATTTTTATTTCAATGGTATGTAGGAATCGACTTAGGCATGTTTGACTGTACCATCACTTTTTATACTGGATAAAATGTGAGGTCTCACCACAAAATGAGTCTCATGGTAGGAAAATCCAAAATTGAGTTATTGGTGCCTTCTAATAGAGCTGTAATTTACACTTTAAATGACATTCATGGGATAAGTATATCCCAAGATATGAGCATTTGAAGTTTTCTTTCACAGAAATATGGTTTTGAAAAAATCTCCCATAAAGCAGTCTAAAAATAAACAAATAAAAGACTATGAATCTCTGAAAATCTGCATTAAGGAGACTTCCTTGAATGAAAAATGACCTAAAAATATATTATAATGAAGTATAAGTACTGATTAAAATTAAATTTTTTAAAAATTTGACTTCAGACCCATTTTGGTGATTATCTCAATTTGATCTCACCTACGATGCGACTCATTTTGTGGTAAGACCTCACAAATATGCAAAACATTACACATTGCCTGTAGACCATGAAGGAAAAAAATTCAAAATTAAATTGTGTACTTTTATTGTGTACTTTTTCAAGGGTCGTCCTGGTTGGCATATTGAGTGTTCTGTTATGGCTAGCTGTATACTGAATGAGTCTATGGATATTCATACTGGTGGAGTTGATCTGAAATTCCCTCACCATGACAATGAATTAGCCCAAGCTGAGGTAAGCTGAAAGATTAATATTTTATCTTTTTAATCCTGTTTATCCACTAAGCATTTAATAATATTTTACAAAAAAATCATGGATTTAGCTTGTACCATGGGCTTTGAATTAAAATTTATGAAACGTGATAGGCTCATTGGACATTTAGCCTCTTATGATTAGTGTCCCCAAATTATGTATAAAAACATAATTTATTTTTATTTTTGGAAACCTTTTTGAGCAGCTTCATGAATAATTTCCTTTTCTTCCTTCAGTCCTTTACTTTGTTTTGATTAACTTATATTATTTTTATGAATAACATTTTTAAACGTAGTCTTAATCATACAAACAACATATTAACCTTTATATACAAAAATATTTAAAGTGTACAGTCAAAGTTTTCTTTAAATAATATTTCCAAATCTTCTCTAATGTTTCAAGCCAAAGTTAGACTCGTCAAGGCGACCTCTACAGCCACATTAGATATTTTTTCTTCACATAGGCTTCTATGAATTGTGTCTTGTTTGAGGCAAGAAATCCCGTTTTCCACACCCAGTACCTTTGGTTTTTGAGCCAATTGGGAAGAGAATTACGAGCATTAATCAATTTTATTGCTTTACTGTGCACTATTGCTATCGTTAATTCTTGCCATACGGCCTGTTAAAGTAACTCATGCATGACAAATGGCACCTCAAATTTAAGGTGTCATTTTGTATGCATGACTGGTTTTGAATCATGTGATAACATTACATCATGCTTGTTAATCAAATTCGACTTGATAGGTCAATTGGCATAGCAACCAAACTTTTAATCTGATAATAAATATTTTATGACTGTAAAAAAAAAATATTGTGATAAAAATAATGGAGTGACCTCTATTGTTTGTGAATTGTAAAAAAGAAATCCATTACATCCACTGCATACCTCCAGAGCTTAAGATAATAATCGTACATCATAAACTACATACACTTTTTACATATGATTGCTTTGATGTGTGTGATTGGGACTAAAAGCATCCTTTGTTTTGTGTTCGTGTTTTTGTTTTTTTTTTATTGTACTTTTGTGCTGAAATAAACTTGTACCTAAATACAGTTACATTGTACCATAATACAGCTATTCTTTAAAAAATATTTTATTTTCTTCAAGGCATACTACAACAATGACAACTGGGTCAAATACTTTTTACATGCTGGACACTTGACCATCGAAGGTTGTAAGATGTCCAAGTCATTGAAGAACTTCATCTTGATAAAAGACGCCCTCAAGCAGTATTCAGCCCGGCAGATTCGTCTTATGTTTCTACTACATTCCTGGAAGGACACTCTGGACTATTCCAAAGCAACCATGGAAATTGCTAAAGGCTATGAAAAATTTGTCCATGTAAGTAGTACAAAAGAGCATAGGATTATTTGGAATTTAATTTAGGTATTACATATTGATTACTTTAAAGGGGAACTCAGGATAATGTCTATTGATAAATATATAGAACAATTAGTTGTTACCTAACTGTAAAAATTTCACAACAATCAGACAACGAGATAATGCCGAAAATGTGTTGAAAGGTGAATCCAAATCAAAAGTGGGTCTACTGCTCAAATTACACAGTGTTAAAAAATTAGGAAAATTAGAGATCTTGAAAGGGTTGTGCTTGAAAACCAGACTCACATTACAAATATAACTCACATAAATGAAAAGATCAGTCAAATTCATATTAGAACAAGTAATTTTTAATTTGACTTAATACGATTTTCAAACACAACAACAAATATTTAATTGACATATTCTTTAGCATTGTGTAATATGAGTAGTAGACCCACTTTTTTATTTAATGCCTGCTTTGAAAAGTGTTTTCATTCATTATATCATTGTCCAAATGTTGTGAAATTTTGTTAGTAGGTTAACAAGTAATTGTTCTATAGGTGTATCCATATAAATTTTAATCCTGGAGTTTCCCTTTAACTTTAGAAAAGTATGGAATAAGGCTTAATCTAAATCTTCGAGCAGTAGGCTCAGATATTTTGGTTAAAACTGCCAATCACAAGGTCAGTAATTGAAAACACATGGTGGTTGGTTGTTTTGTGTTCTTAGGCAAGGCACTTTCGCCATGTTGCCTCTCCACCCAGGAATATAAGTGGGTAAATGGGAGGTTAGAAGTGACTCCACCTGAAACCATAAGTGGATATCTGGGAGGTACAAATGGCATATGCACTAATAATTATTGAGTGCATTGTATTCAGTATGTATTTGGTCTAATGATGGTGGATAATTATGTGAATCTCTTAGAGGCTTTGTGAAAAGTTGGGTTTCAGTTCAGAATCCCAGTCGAAAGGTTAGGATTAATAATTACCAGTTGCTTGTGTGCCTGGGCATGGCATTTTACTTGAAATTATAAAAATTGTAATATTACCTAAATTTTTATTCTAGGAATTTTTCCTGAATGTTAAGGATGTATTACGAGCAAGTCCATCTTCTGGACCAGGAGCTTTCACTAAATGGAATGAAGAAGAAATTAAACTGAATGATCAGTAAGTAGAGAAAAATGTAACAATTAAATAATAGACTCTAATTATAAAATCATCAATGAAAAGAGAAAATGATCATGAAGTATATATAACATTTTGGAAACAAATTGATAAAGATCATATTGATTGTTTTTGGAACCACCCATTACTAGTAAATGAGCTTTAGTTGGGATGGATGTTTCATTGAGTACGTGGCAGAGCCAAGCCAAATGAGACATAAGTCGCAAATGCTAATTTTCCAGAATAGCCCAAATTTAAAAATGCTCAATTTTTTCATACTTTATTTTATTTAAAAAATATACAGTTCATACATTCAACTTTCATACTACCTTAACAATTTTCATATATATATGATCAAAAAATGTTTTAAAAATGCAAATTTAAAATGACTTTTGTAAGGCAATGTATATGAATAAACAATTTTCAAATGCAGTTTTCTCAAAACTTACATTTTGAATTTTCGAACTTTGATTGTTAATAACTTTGCAAGGAAATATCGTATGAAACTGATTTTTTTGCATGTTACAGATAATAATGTGTAGTTTTATAATCCATAAAAAACTCAAATTTCAATTTTCCGACTTATGTCTCATTTGGCTTGGCTCTGCCTCAAATGCCATTATAATTTTTTTTTTGTGGTGCTGCATTATAATTTTTTTTTTTGTGGTGTGGAATCGCCTACCAGAAAACTTAAAGAAAATCGATAATCTTAACTCATTTAAAACGGCACTTAAAACACATTTGTTTAATATTACTTTTAAATAATTGTATAATTTGTAAAGCGCCGATGAATGCATAGTTTATTAAGCAGGTTTCGAGCGCTATATAAGTGATATAACTATAACTATAATCTCCACATAATAGCTTATCAATACGCTGCACAATTGGAAGATTGAGTGCATTGAGCCATTTTAGTGGATGTGTGTGCTTAATAAACATTATTTTTACTGCTAAATACCTTTAATTATTATGGCATCTTTCAAAAATTGTATTTTTATTTAAATTATTCAAAAAAAAACTTATTTCAACCACATCCAACAGTATGAATACCAATACGCCATTTCACGGTTTCAACTGCACATGTGCGTTACCAAGGTCAAGTAATAAAATGACGCACGGCTCCTATTGAAAGGAATATAATTGCCGCGCGTTGTTTTATCACTTGACTTTAATCTGCGCAGTTGAAACCGTGAAATGGCATATTATGGGATGGATATACTGTATCATGCTTGTATTAAACTAAGACTCGTTACAAGTATTGTTGTTGTTATGAGAATAATCCTAGCACTTCTTCAGAATTGAACCCAGGACATCAAGAATGGTAGGCAAGCATGTTAACCACCAAGCTACAGTGCCACTACATTTTTTTATTCAGATATTATGAAGGCAAGGCTAAGGTTCATCAATCTCTATGTGATTCAATTGATACCCGGTCAGCTTTGGATGCAATGCGTGTACTGATAACACAGTGTAACATATATATACAAGATAAACGATCCTCAAAGCAGAAACCCAATGCTAAACTACTGGACTGTATAGCTAAGTACATTACCAAACTTCTCAAGGTTAGATGACTTTTGATTGATATTATTTTGGGTAGTATCTTCATAATAATGATCAGGAATATGAAACACGGGGCAGATCCAGGATTCAACTAAGTTGGGGTGTACTGTTTCCGTCCGAGGTGGCTGTGTTCCCCATTTTCAATTTGATAAGCAAAATAAAAGGTTTTTTGCTCTGTTTTCATGTTTCTGGCTGTTTTATCAATTTTTTGGGGAAATTTTTAGGGGTGGGCAGGAGAGGGGAATGGAGGGGGTGCAACTTCACTTTGTCAATTTAGTGGTGGATGCACCACTCCCTTCCCCCGACAAAGTTCCATGCCTGAAAGACAAGTGCTCTATAAGTCAATCTTTCGATTGAGTGATTGATTGATACTTTGTTTTGTTTTTTCAATGACTACACTTGCACAGACAAAAACAAAAACAGGGATCATTGACCTGCGTTTCTTCCGAGATAACTCTGTGAACTCATTGAGAGTTTTACTTGAATTTGCTTACGCTTACTCAAACCTGGTTACAACTTATTACAAGTTGTAGGGACCATGTCAAAATAATTCTACTGCCGTTATTGCAGTAATCTAAAGTCTACTGTAATTACTGCAGTAATCTATCGTTATTAAGGCTACTGCAGTTACTGCAGTAATTCAGTCCTATAATGATTTTTTTTATTACTACACTGACACACAAGGTCATATTTACACATCTTGTTTTCAGCAATTATTCAATTACTGAACTAGTAATATTTTAACTGAATTACTGCAGTAATTGCAGCGGGGTAATTTTGATATACTCCCTTAGTATTTGCATAATAACAGTTGTGTAGAGGATCACTGAAAACATCAAGATAACAGTCATTCCAATTCACCCCTTCAGTCAGACTTTGGTATTTTTTAAATGTTATATATTTTTATAGCTTAAATGAATTTCTTTATATTCTGCTTTTAGGTTTTTGGTGCAATAGCTGGGGATGAGCCTATAGGATTCCCCATCTCTGATGGAACACAAAATGCAAATGTAAGTATAATTTTTCATTTAGAATAATCAAAATAGCAGTGTATACCTAAGTTGATAAGACCAGAATAACTACCTTCTTTGCCATCCTCTGCTGCCTAATGAAATGATATTCAGCTTAAAAATCTTTTAAAAATTTGTTTACAATAATTTTTCATTTGAGGCATGTCACAGCGAAACCACCATGTTGTAGGAAAATTGAAAATTGAGTTTTTGGTAAAGCCATGTTCTACTTTTCATAAGCTTTAAAATGAGGGGTCAATTAACAAAATCAGACATCTATAACTGATGTTATTGGACAAAATATACACAAATTTCGTTTGTATTTGTTTATATTTCATGTTGTTTATTTGCTTATTTCTCAATAACTTTCTGTATGACAACTTGGTGGTTTTGCCATGACTAGCCTAAAAAATAGCCTTAAATTGTATCTCCAGCTCAAACTATATATAGTATTAAGTAAACATTCAGATTACACTGAAGTAGTCATGGCCTGAGATGTCACTAAACTTGCCATTGATGAAATAAAAACAAACCACAAGTTTCTCTCTCATAACCCATAGAAAGTATGAATGTTGCCCAAAAAATCAGTTGAAATACCTTATTGAAGTTTAATCATTTTTAAATCATCTGTGAAAATTCTCTTAGTTTTAATAGAACAGTGTTGTATTTTGTTTTAATTCACATTTACACAGAAATAAACATAATTTAAGTTAGGCTAAAAGTGTGAATTGCCTTGATCCACTCAATAGAGCTAAGTTGCTTTGTGCACTATAAACATTGTTTGGGCCTAAAATTATGCATAACTATCAGCTGATTGAACAGTTTTAGGATAAATACATTTTGTTACTATAAAATAAATTTAATTTTCTTAACTGTTATGCAGAATTTCAATGTAATTTAAAAAGTATTTTTTTATTTGCTCTATATTTTTTTGTACACACAGGTAGAAGAGATTGTCATGCCGTATTTAGAAACTTTATCTCAATTCCGTGGACAAGTAAGAAAAATTGCAAGAGAACAAAAAGGTGAGTGTGACATATAAAACACGACTTACACACTCTGTAATAATAAAGGAATATTGACATATTTCAGATCATTGTATACTTACATTGTAACACCTTTATTTTAAAATAGCTACAGACATTTTAAAGCTCTGTGATGGTCTTCGAGATGATGTGTTACCAGAGCTGGGAGTAAGATTAGAGGACAGGGAAGGTGATGCAGCAGTAATCAAATTGGATGACAGAGAGACGCTACTTAAAGAAAGAGAAATAGCTTTAAAGGTATGTCATTTTCAGGGGTGGTGGAAACACTAAGACTACGGCCACACTACCACGGCTGAGATTTTTGTAGTGTGACCTCACATGGATTGACTTGTGCCTGGCTTGAAATCTAGCTCAAGCCTGCTAACTCAATCCTCGTGCAGCATCCAGATTGATCCTGGCTAGACCTGGATTGACATTTTTATTTGGAATATGACCAATCAAAGCCATCAACACTGTGTTTTATGTTGACAATTTGTAGTTCTTCTCTGGCTAATTTCGAAGATCAAAAAAAAAATAATTTAATTAAAAGAAAAATATTGAATGTATGGTGAGCAATACTGTTATTAATAGTGACAAAAACCTGAAAACTATGTTCAGCAATTAAAATAGCTCGTTGAGCTTTAATATAATACTTGTATTCAATATTTATGTAGTACAGTGCACGCTTTACAGCACATGTGCACTGTAAAGAATCCAATACATATTTCAAGATGAGTAGGGTGTTATTCTGGTGTATTGGTATTTGAGGACAGGTGAAAGAGCAAGTATAGAGTAAGTAAAGGTGAATTCAAGCTTGCCATATAAATCGATGTACATTACATTACTGTAGTAAGCCTTCTCGGATGAGGACTATAAACCGTAGGCCCAGTGTACACATACGGCTCATGTGCATTATAAAGAACCCAGTACATCTTTCGAGACAAGTAGTGGGTATCCCTTAGAGGCGTAGAAAGTCATGTGAATGTGTAACATCTGCTCCACAGCGCCTTGAGACTCTACTATGTTATCTGGTTGTTTATGTTGTAGAAATAAATATTTAATTTATTTTCGAAGAAATCAAATTTTAGTTAGTGATTTAGTCCATGAGTTTCTTAAGGCTAATCATCTGTTACGTTCTCGAGGATGCCGGGCTGGTAGGAAGGTTAATAGATCAAAGAAAGAACTACCTAAAGACCACAGGCCCAGTATGCCGGTTTTTAATTTACCTGAGAAAAGCGATGATTCTTCTTTTCCCATTCACAATCAGGTCTATCCATGGGTAAGGGCGGCACTTTGGAATGCCCATTCCATTAAAACAAAAGTTTCTGCAGTTTGTGAATTTGTAATTGATAAACAACTGGACATTTTCTGTATTACTGAAACATGGATGTCTGGATCTGGGAGGGATGACCTTGTACTTGCTGAAT
>JAOTQE010106549.1:0-13511 GCA_025631205.1 Nesometra sesokonis
CGATAAGATGTATATAATGAGTTAGCAGCCAAGTCATAGTTTATACCATCACCAGGTGTATGCAAATAAAAGAGTTTCATATGCTTCTTGGTATTTGGAATATTAAGATGAGAAAAAAAAATGCAATAATTACAGTCAAAATTCAATAACATTTAATCTCTCTCAAACTGTGTCTGATGAAATTTGACACACAGCAATAGTATGTGGTTTCGAAACATGACTGAACACCTAAAAAAATGGCGTCCCTGGATCTCATAAGAAATATGCAAAATAATATAATGTTAATGCATTAGGACAAGCCTATAAAAATGGAATTTTTGCATTATGTGTGTCTGTATCATATTTTTTATATCTCAATTGAGATCCAGGGGCCACCATTTTTGCACAGTAGAGATTGCATCTTTAGATCTTCGGCCATGTCCTGAGACAGAACCATACAGACTAGTGTTGTTTGGTGGACCTCATATAGACACATTGGCTGGTATTCTTGAAAGTTAGTCCAGGACTAACCTTAGAACAGCACTAGTTGATCTTAGGCTATCCGTAAACCTTGTTCCGCGGCAAACACAATTTAGAATGCTTTAGTCTAGGGTTTATATCTGGACAAATGTTAGACACCTTTGAAAACAACATAGTCAGTTAGTTAGTCCCTGAGTCTAAATTCAGTCCTGGACTAAAGTTAGTCCGCTTTCAAGAATACCGACCATTGAGAGAGATGTAACATCCTTGCATGTCCACTGACGTTTCAGTGTTTTTGCCTCTATTAACCGACCAAAAAGGCATATTTTTCCCATGATATTTGCATATTACCTTACCTATGTGTACAGTATACTTAAATAGTGATACAAATTGGCTATTTTATCATACATTAATTGGTGGAGCATGTGAAGTGAGAAGCGGCCTAGGTTCTGTCTGAGCTCTTCCCACTTTTATTTTTGCAAACAGCAATAGGTCTACCATCTGCAGATACGAGGAATTAATTTCAGTCAATACTTAATTTATTTTTTCAATCTTTGGCGGATTTCCTTTTACTGTTTACATTTAAATACTTATTAAATTTTGCATGATAAGGCTGTCTTCCGTTTTTAGGTTTAGAAAGTTTAAAAGAGGGGTCCAGGTATTTGCAGTTGCACCACATCAACCCAGGTAGTTTATTTGGTTTATTGAGATGGTCAACATGGATGGTAAATGAAAGGGGAATTCTATCAAAAATAACACCAAATATAAAGCTTGGCCTTCACAAAATATACATAATTATATTCATTCTTACTTAGGGTTATGGACAAAACATTGCACTTAAGTGGATTCATGACCATATACCATAATGTGACCAAGAACAAAAATTGTTTGTCTCCGCAAAGGTTCTCAGCATCTCCAATATCTTTATTTGTTTTAATAATATTTAAGTCATTTGCAAACATGAGACGCTTTGAATTATTAAATAAATCAGAGTAAACCTTCAGCCATGACAAAGTCTCTACAACATATATTGCTTTCAATAGCCTTTAGTGAAATAATATATTTCTAAATTAACTAAGCACTCATCCATGGCCGCATTTTTCAATATTGGCTAGCAAACTTAAACACTAGTTATTTACACCGGTCAATATTGAAGATGCTTTTTTTATGTGAAAGTTGGGTACATTTTAAAAATATATAAATAATAAAATATACTAGCATTTCAAAGTTTTCTTTTGTTAATTTAAACCTTTCTAAGCGCAAAATTAGAGTAGCACTGTAGCTTGGTGGTTTGCATGCTTGCCTTTTCCAATCCCAAGGTCATGGGTTCAAACCTGGCTGAACGCTAGGTTGGTTCCCACGACTTAAAAATGCCACTCCCCAAGTGTAGATCTCATCCTGTAAGTGGAAAGTAAACTGGTCGTTGGGTGTGACACAAAATAAAAAAAAGAACACAATAAATAAAATTTGGCATAAATCTGTTCTATAATTGCTATGTCCAAGGTAATATCTCATAATATATCTTCAAAATGAGCAACTTATTTAATTTTCAAGAATTTTCTTTTTCAACATAGATATTTGTTTTCTTAAAACTGAAAGATTTAACAAACCTCATATGGCCTAGCAGCTGCTGCTGCTATGTTAGCCTTCGTTTCTGCAGTGGAAGCATTAAACCTTGCCACTTCACTTTCATACACTTTGAATGATGACTCATTGAGACGGGTAAGTGCCTGATCCAATGCTGCATATGCTGTAGTATTTGTGTTCAATGCCAAAACATTTGCAATAGATGCTTGTACTACGATTGAGCCTGTTTCATACGTTTCTTGTATAGATGTGATAGATTCCAAACGATTTTCATTATTTTCATACTCTCCTTGTATAACTTCACTGTTGATAATATCCAAGGTATCCAGTCGTTCAGAATAAGCCACGTTAGTCTGTACCAGAAGTTCTGTAACCTCGGCTCTAAAATCACTAATAATGTTAAGTGAAGCAGTTATATTCTCTTGTAAAGTTTCAATCACTGACCATGATGTAGCACCAGAGTTAAACAGACTATCTTGTGTGACTTGAAACTGCGAAAGTGTTGCTTTTAACTGTTCGATGCTTCTTATCTCACCAGGAACAACTTCTACATTACCATCAAATGTTCTTACTGGTTCTGAGAGTGTAGTGATGTTATTAATGTACTCTATTACATAATCTAAGTATTCAGTAACTACACTAAGCTCATTTGTTATCTGTAAAACAAACAGAATTTATGACATAAATTTAAATACAAGGTAATTGAAATAAAAAATATTAGGCTGGTTTTTTATTTTTCTAAAATAATTATGTAAGTGGCAAATTTGGGTAGAAGCTAGATTTATGGTATTTCAACATCGCTGATTACGAATATGGTGGATCCCAAGTTGAATTTTGATATTCAAGGCTTAGCATATTCAAAATGGGCACACAATTAGATATGAAACCTTTATACCCTGGAAACTTTCAATGCTACAGGCATGAACTTGGTATTAAATCACTCACAATATATACATTTCTATTTGCTTTAATGGTTAATGGTTAAACATTTATATAGCGCAAAATACTAAAGTCTCTATGCGCTTCAAGTGAAAAAGAAAAAAAGAATCAGAAAGAACTAAATAGGTAAGTTTTCAAACGATGTTTGAAAACAGAAACAGAGGGTGAATGACGAATAGACAATGGTAAAGCGTTCCACAACTTAGGTGCAGCAACCTTGAAGGATCTTTCCCCACATGACTTTTAACTTCCAAGATGGGCAGAAAAGAAGTGTATGGTCAGATGTTGACCTCAAAGTACGAGTGAATGTTGAGGAACGAAATTGAATTGAACATTTTGTCCAAATATGACCGGGAATGACTTTTTGATAATTTAACCTTTGAACCCTGTTCGCTTTCTTAACTTCTTGTCGCAGGGACTTGAAAATGGTCTAAAATTGTTCTTAATCGATATATTTATTTTCACACTAATGAGACAATATTTGTAAAAAATGACCGGAAATATTATTTATGAGCTTTGATCTTTGTAATTTTATTGTTTTATCATATTTTTGTAGCAATTAGTCAAACAAACTTAAAAAATGGTCTCATTGGTCACATTAATAATACATTATCCCTTTGACCAGTGTGTGCAATTAATCATTTGGATCCAGCTGGAACCAGTGTGTACAATGAATCATCTAGATCCAGCTGGAACCAGTGTGTGCAATGAACTATTGAGATCCAGTTAGAACCAGTATGGGCAATGAACCATTGAGATCCAGTTAGAACCAGTATGTGCAATGAGCCATTGACATCCAGTTGGAACTTTGCTGTTTTTTTAAATTGTATTTTTATTGTGAAATTTGAATTTGAATAAAGATACCGCAATCAAATGTCAACCTTAAATTTTTGTAGCAAAATTACAAAACCTTAAAAAATGGTCTCATTGTTTGCACCATATGTATTTATATTCACATTAATAATATATTATCCAATTGGAACCAGTGTGTGCAACAAATCATTTGGATACAGCTGGAACCAGCGTGTACAATGAATCATTGAGATCCAGTTGGAACCAGTGTGTTCAATGAACCATTGAGATCCAGTTAGAACCAGTATGTGCAATGAACCATTGAGATCCAGTTGGAACCAATGTGTTCAATGAACCATTGAAATTTAGTTGGAACCAGTGTGCGCAATGAACCACTGAGATCCAGTTGGAACCAATATGTGCAATGAACCGTTTAGATCCAGTTAGACCCAGTATGTGCAATGAACCACTGAGGTCAAGTTGGAACCAGTGTGTGCAATGAACCATTAGATCTAGTTGGAACCAGTGTGTGCAATGAACCATGGAAACTTAGGTGGAATCACTGGAGCAGTGGTTTCTAATTGAAATGTGAATTTTAAAGTTTTGTATCAAAGGGCAGAAATACATTAGGGTCCTTAAAGTTATACTTACATTCATGTAGCCTTCCTGGATTACCATTAATTTTTCAGCCCCCTCCATCTCTTTCACGATAGCTTGTTCTGCAATTGTTAAGTTTCCTCTAATATAATTATAAGTGGCATTGATCTCTGCTACTGTTAGGTTATCATAATGGTACAGAAGATCTGAAAATAAAAACAAGTAAATATTATTATTATTATTATTGTTATTACTAGATCACACAAATAAAAAATGCGAGAGGGATTATTCAATCTATTGTAGCGTCTCCTACATGATGTTTCATCATGCGAACGTGTTCTGTTCCCCAGCATCGTGGTCTTCTGTGATGGCAGAAAGCAAAGACCAAAAGTTCTTCTAGTCTTGAGCGACGATATCGATCCCCGTGCTGTCAGATCAACCTTGAACCAACGTCAAGGTCGGCCACGTCTGCATGTATGTTCTTCCGGGATCAATGTCACTACCTCAAACAAGATGATATCATCACTTCTGAGGACATGTCCAATCCATCGGTGCCTTTCCTTCGCTAAGAGAGCTGATGGATGTCTTACGCCAAGGCGCCGATAGGTACACTCTCGTATCATTCAAGTCAAAGTTATATCTTTTCCCAGGACTATTCTACTGTCACCATAGGATAGGCTTTCTTCATCAGTACTTCTATGAAGTACTTCTTTTCAATGCTATTGGGGAAAGTATTATGAGAAAGGTGAAGAATACAATAGAAATTAATGATGCTGGAATTACAATCGGAGGTTGAAATATATAGATCATACGCTATGCTGATTACACAGCTATCATTGTAACATCAATTGAGTCACTTCAGAAAATTACGGACAGAGTCGAACAAAGTAGTGCAGAGGGTGGATTGAAAATCAATGCAGAAAAGTCAAAACTGATGAGCATCACATCTGAAGAGGAGAATGAACTGAAAATAAATAACACAATTAACCAAACACCCAGACCTTCAAATATCTGGGATCCCAAGTAAACCCAGATAGTGAGTGACAGTTCACCAGAAATCAAGATAAGAACATCAATAGCATTCAGCAAATTTTCATCTTTGCATAATATATGGAGGTCGCCTGACCTAGACTTGAGTCTGAAGAAGCAATTAGCAAAGTCATTAGTGTGGTCTGCGGCAACATATGGGTGTGAAAGCTGGGCAATAAAAGATACAGACAGAGATCGAATAAATGCATTAGAAATGTAGATATGGAGAAAAATCCTAGGCATTACATGGCATGATCGAGTGACAAATGAAAAAGTCAGATCATTGATTGGAGAAAGACAAGAGGAGGGATTATTAGAACAAATAAAAAGAAAAAAATCTGCTAAATTCTATCACTGGAAACCAAGGATAGATAGTTTAGTACTTTGTAATATTGAGGGTGAAGTGCCTGGAAAGTGCAAGGAAGACGGAAAACAGCATGGATAGACGATATCAGAGAATGGCATGGTACCATGGAAATGGCAAGAAATAACGCCAGGAGACGTCTACGGCTCTACTAGGGCTATGGCTTTCATCATTATCACTTCTATGATTGAATATGTCTTGTCGCAATCATAAACATAAATGTTCAGAGACCAGCACCACTAGATTCTTTACAGGATCATTCGGGAGCGTACCTTGTGTACAAACTTGCTATAAAATATGCAACCACAAGACTAGAATCGATTCCTTAACATGCTCTTGAGGCCATTTCCGGGCATCTAAAAGACAAAAATTTGGTGGATTCTTCAACTCTACAGTTTTGATGGCAATTGCCTTTAGTTCTTCAATTATTCATATCCAAATCCATACAGATTTCCTTTTCATGTGTAACAAGATAAAACATACAAGTCATCCAAGTAACCAAGTCAACCTTATTGTCAAAATTAACATTCTGTAATATTAGTTGTACCAATGTAGAATCATACAATATATGTGATATATAATTAAGTAAGCATATTAATAAAAAATTAAATGCTACTTTTAAGTAGCATTTAATTTTAAAATCGGAGGATAATTAAAATTATCCTCCGATTTTGATTGAATAAATTACAAGCGACGTACAATGCTGAGTGTCTGAAAGTATTTGTGGATATTTGTTGTTGCTTATGTCTAACCCTTCAAGATCTATTAACGACAATGTCTGTATGAAATGGATCATGTATAATTAAATATATTTTTTAACAATTAAACTATTAAAACTATTTTTTAAGGATTCCACATCAGCACCGACCACACTACCAGCCCTAATCACAATTCTCTGCAGTTGACTACTTACTATCTACTGTGACGTGAGAAAACAAGATAAATAATGCAATAAGAAAGAATTAACTAGTCAACTGTTGAATAAAATTTATAAGATGAGAGCAAAAACATTTATTAGGTGTACATCCCCATTAAAAAGTTTGATCAAATCTTATCACAATGGATAATTGGTTTAATTTACACTTGATTGCTTAGCTCGTACAGTATATTCCTGTCCCTTATAAACATTTGATGTTATAAGCCAGTGAGGTAGTTGATTCAAAATTACCCTACATTTCTTTGAAAATGTAGGGTAATCAAACTCTATAAGGAGAATGCACATGTTATGTTCATTCTTTATACAAAACACTTTCCAAAAAAGACAGATGGAATGGAAGTGTTACTTACCAAGTAGAGTATTGTACTGTTTATTATTATTGGTTTAAGACCTGTTTAGACGGAATGCAAGTGTTACTTACCAAGTAGAGTATTGTACTGTTCTGTTAAAACTCCACCAAGTTCCTCAATGTACTCTCTCCAATCCTGGAAGCATTCTGGACATGGTTCACAAAAAGGATACTTCCCCACAAACACCTCCACTACAATATCATTAACACTGTCCACACGACCACATCGGTCGCAGGATTGACCGGCAATGGTTGCTAGGTTACACGTACACTGACCCGTCTCAACCTCACATGTGCATAGACCTGTTTCTGGATTGCATGTGCTTAGGTCAGTACCAGTGGAGTTGCAATTACACACTGTAAAAAAACACTTTTGCTATGAATGTGCTTGTCAATATAGTACAATTACACACTATAAAATAAAAACACTGATCCAGTTTTTTCAAAAAGGCATTTCCCATAAATGGTAAATAAATCATTGTAGCCTAATGGAGGGCTGTGATGCTACATGGCAATGGGTGATTAAAATCATGGAATTGCTCAAGCAAAAGCGGATTAAGCCTAGAGGCCAGGGCCTGAATAGGTGAAGGAAGATAGGTTCGCTAGCCTATGCCAGGTAAATAAACCTTGAGGTAGGTGGATTAGGGGCATATTAAACCTTGGTTGTCGTGGGCAAGCACTCTACTTTTAAAAATAATATCATTGTCCTTAACGAAAAATAAGTTTCTGAAATATAAAAAAAAAACAGTGGCTATGTCCAACATACTATCAGGTTAAATTCTCATAAATTATTTTAAAAAAAATAAATAAAAGTAATGTTTAAATCGTAAAATCGCAACCATTTAGGGCCACAAAAATAAAGGGATCTACAGTAATGCAATCACATATTATGGAAAACCAATGAAAACAATTTATGTATGTTTTAAAGGGCAGGTTCACCTAAAAAAAAAATTTCTTTTTTATATGTTTTAGTTTATCATAAAAAGTATATCAGCCCTATTTCAGAATTGTTATGATTCATTTTACCTATCATAATTATTGGTGAAATACACGAAAATTGCTAAGTGGGGGGATAGTTCAAATTACAAGATAGAATCCCTATTCTTTTACATACAAATTGTCGGAAAGTGGGGTATTTTAAATAAATTGTGAAAAATCAACGGGCATTCTAAAAATATATAGAAAAATACTATTCTTTTGTGTTTTAACCAAAATTGTTCATTTCTGATGTTTTTATATAGTGTAAAGTAGCCATTTGATACTAAAAAATTACCCACTTTCCTATTTTGTGTGTAAAAGAATAGGGATGAAATCTAGCATCTATTTTTATTATATTTTTTAATACACAGAAAAAAAATTCCTAAAAATTCCCAAAAAGGGCTGAATATATTTTTTATGATAAACTGAAACATATAATGAATAGTAATTTTTTGGGTGAACCTGCACTTTAAGGACATTAATTTAAGATGTATATTACACTTGTTTATGTTAGAGTTTACATTATGTTCACCCAAACATGGTACATTATGAGATTCTTCCCAGTTGCCACATCAGTCATTTTTTCGTTGATTGCTTTTTGTTTAATATGGCATTTCCTATTTATGCTTCATGCCCCTCTACAGGCTCCCTCCAAGTTTTATTAAGCCTTTGCACTGCTACACTTTGTTTGTTCACCTTATTTTCTAACAGGCTAATAATTGTGCCTATATCATCAATCAAAAACTACCTCATTTTTAAATTTCAGAAGGAAATAAACTGATGTTTCCGTCCTTATTTGGGTCTAGCTTTACTTCTTTTTACTATTTGTCTATTTTGTTGAAATTGGATAGAGACCAAATTAATTAGCATAATAACTTACAGATACAGCCTTGGTTGACGTCGTAATAGCCATCTATACAATTATCACACTGCTGTCCTATTACCCTATTTTTGCATGGACATTCACCAGTGATCTAAAGAAATTTACAAAATGTTAATTATCTACACTATCATGTTTTTGCTTGTTTGTTTGTTTTATTGTAATTCTCCATGCACATATAGCTCTACATTTATGTGAACAATACTTGACAAGAATGAAATTTCATAAAACTTCAAGAATACAAAATATTAGAGAAAGGCATTTGTTAATATTAAAACATTGTTAAATCATTTAAAATATTGATAAAAAAGTTTTCAAAAAGGATTAAACAGTTTAGTTATTTAGCTATAAAATCATGCGTCATGGAATTCGATCCAATGCTCTACCTTTTTTAATTAAGTTTGCAATGGTAATGTATTTGTAAACACCCGTGGAAAATATGAAATAATGTATAGTAAATAACATTATATTTTTATGCTAGTAGTCTTATAAACCATGTTAACTTTATTCATTTAATAGTAGTACCCAGGTCGTTCAATGCAATTAAACCCATTCTCTAGTCATCAATCTTCTTTAATTTCCGAATACCAGACTCATGTTACTAATTGTACACTATACTATGGTATATTTATTTATACCTTTAAAGAGATAATTCAATCAGTAAAAACCACTAAAATTCAATTGATACACTTAAATACACAGTTTTGTATTAGGAGAGAAACACAATGAAATAAATGATAAATGCTGGTTACTTAACTTTGCACAAATGAACCGGGATGGGATTCAATTTGGATTTTAAGAAATTAAATTGAATTGTTTATTGTTAACAATAATCAAATATAATGTTGTTCTCACCAAGTCACACTGGGTTAAGTCACCAGTGATAGTCCCCTCAGGGTGACAACCACATTCCGTGCAGCCAACCTCTGTATCGTTGTAACCGAAAGACAAAGGTGCACACTCGTCACATTGGTCACCAACAACATTAGGGTAACAATAACATAGCCCTCTGTCTTGTGTGCAGTTGCCGATGCTACCAATTGTTGTACAATCACATACTGAGAGAAATCATAAACAAACAAATAAAAGTATTTGAGTACTCTGACGTTTATAGTTTTTTTTTTTATGGGAAATAGGACAAAAAGCAATGGATGGGAAATAGGACAAAAAGCAATGGATGGAAAATAGGACAAAAAGCAACGGATGGAAAATAGGACAAAAAGCAATGGATGGGAAATAGGACAAAAAGCAATGGAATAGGACAAAAAGCAATGGATGGAAAATAGGACAAAAAGCTTTTATTTTAACTTGTTATGTTGTGGACTATCCAGAAGAAAGAAAATGGGCAAAAAGATTTTGTTTTATGCTTGTCAAATTCGAGTAAAGGACTGTTACCTGGTTCGATTATCAAGTAGGTGAAAATTGGGCCCAATAGGCCCTGCTCAACCCCCAAAGCAAAACACTGAATCTGCCCTGGAACACGACCATGTTGAACAATTTGTCAACGGCGATATTTAATAACAGTGGATTTACAGAAGGTAATTGTTATGATTAAAGATTGTGGCCTAATTACACATCAGTAGAAACTATTTTTGTTTTGTGGTTACCTCGGCAACTTTCTATGTTTCCCCAGTAACCAAACTTGCATGTGTCGCATTCCATGCCAGCAGTGTTACCGGTACAGTTCAAGCAGTCTCCTGTAATACTGTTACAATTATGTGGACTAAAGCTACAGAAGCATGGAGTACACTGGCCACCACGATTCTAGAAATAAAAGATAAAATGATTGTTAATAAGATTTTAAAATCAAGTTAAAAGGGAACTCTGCAATTAAAATTTATATGTTAAATCGATAGAAAAATTAGCTTTGACTGACCCAACCTTTGGATGAACTCATAAAATTTCCAGAAAATTTGTAAGTAATATATAAAGTTATCCCACAGACAGACAAAACAAAACATTTCAATTGTTTATAAAAATGTATATTATTTTCCAGGACTGATAATGAAATGACATTTGGAGAAGGAACATATTCTAGAAATAATTTAAAAGGAGGTAATATTTACCAAGAAGTCTTCAGGCGTTCCATAGAAGCCCTCAATGCAGTATTCACAGTTCAATCCAGCATGACCTGCGGCACATCCTTGACAGATGCCGTCGTTATCACATGTCGCTGCGAATGAATTCTGACCCGCTGGGCCAGGACACATACAGGGCAGGCAATCATCTGGTAGAGTAAAAATAAACAGTGTTTGCATTGCTAATTAAGTACTATGTACTATTATATAAATCAAGATAGCTATTATTACTGACAAATCATTGATAAATCATCAATGAATGGTAAATAGTGCAAGGACTGATGTTGTATTGTTGTATTGCAATGTAGCCTAGACTAGCCACTGCATAGGTAAGCCTAAGAAGGCTAGGAATAGCCACCACATAGGCTAGGATAACGAAGGCTAGGCCATAGCTCAGGCTGAGATAGTATCGTAAACTTTGTTTGGATGGTCAGTCAACTTTGTTCAGTATATAAAATTAATATGCTTTAAGATTGGGTTACAGTTGGCATGGCATTTGTACCTCCCAGGTTCCACCCTATACTCCTGGGTTGAGAGAGGCAATGGTAATTGCTCCCATAAAAATTGTGGTGCACCATGTGTGTACTTTTTATAAGAAATGTTGCGATTTTCAACATTTTGATCAATACACTTTGATCTTCATTAGGAGTGAAAAATATTTATAAAAAATATGTAAAATATTCTTACCCTCAGTTCCCTTCATTGCATCGCCATAGTAACCATCCGCACACAACTCGCAGGAGTCCCCTACTGTGTTATCTCCACAAGAGGTGCAAACACCAGTGTCAGGATCACATGGCGTATCAGAGTGACCATTGCAGAAACACGGGATACAACGCCCAAACGTCCCACTACCAGGAACTTCCCTTGTGAACCCAGGGGCACACAATTCACAGAATATTCCCTGTAAAATATAATCAGTTAATTATGTCTTTAACATAAACATAAAATAGAAGGTATCACTAACACCTATATATCCGACAGCAATTATAAGAACAAAAGCGTTACTTTTCTCTTATTCAACTTATAAGATTATATGATAGTAAAACATGCAAGGTTTTGCAAATTGGAAAATTGGCAGAGAGTTCATAGCTTTATCTCATTACTTAAGGAGCAAAGCTAAAAAATTGGATGCTTCATTTGGGGATATCAATCTCCAAAATTTTAATTAAGAGAGATTGAGAAAACTACTTGGTTTAATTGACATGGAGTTTAGTATTCTTCTACCTGCTGTAATATACAGTATATTATAATCCATTAGGATGCCAAGACCTCTGTAAACTAATGTCAGGTTATCTTATTGCATTTATTGGGATTAGTGTGATGTGATGTTTCCCACCTTCTTAAATCTTTCAGTCTTCATTGATAATCTCCTATTTATTGTGCAATGTTCTTGGATTCCGTTTAAACATTGGCAGTTTTCAACATTGCCAAGTATTTCTATCTCAATACCCATTTATACAATTACTTGCATTATATCCTTTAATAGTTTTCTACCAGATCCAGTTCTATTGCTAAGTTATTACTACCTAAGGCTAGAACTGAATCTGGTAGAAGAAGATTTCTATTTAGGGGGACTCGGATGTTTAACGAAGGGATAAGTAATCTTATTGTGTAGAGAGGGAGGGAGTGATGTAATTTTTGTAGATGATTGTTATTTTAATATTTTTATATCGATTTTATATTTTAACTTTGTAACATGTTTTGTGTATACTGGGACCTCTGGGAGAACAGTCGTTTTTTAGGACTGAAGAGGTCACCCAGTATAAATAATAAATAAATACAATAAAGTAATTAAATTAATAGTTTTCAACATTGCATAGTAATTCTATGTCAATACCAATTTCTACAATTACTTACATCATATCCATTGGGACACTGGCAGTTTTCTACATTGCCTAGTAATTCTCTCTCAACACCCATCTCATCTGCTCCTAATAGAGTTTCATTTACTGCATAGCTTAACATCACATCATGAAGGAACACAGACTCCTTAGGCAACTGAAAATTAAAATGGAGGAAATATCAGGAATAGCAGGCAAAGCAATGTTTTTTTTACCTTATTCTGAGAACCTTCCAAACAATTAAATTTTATTTTTGACCTGTTAACAAACTGTTAGAAATACATTTGTATTTTTAAAAAGACAGATAGACAACAAAAAATATAAATACAATTTTATTTGTGTTCCAATTTTTGATTTTGTGATTATATGATTTTAAAAATGAACATATTATGTCAATATTGTTATTTTCAATTTTAGAAAATTAATCATTAAGTATTTTTGTAGATGTTGTAGTTGTAGATTTTGATTATTTTGTTTTTATGTCACTTTTGGGATTACCAATGACAACAAGCATAAGAGTTTGACACTAGGCAAAAACAGCGAGGTAATTTGGTTTTGCCTAAAGTTAGAACAAATATTGGAAAGACTGCCTTTTGCTATTCAGGTCCTGTCATTTGGAATGAGCTTCCTGTTCAAATTAGAAACAACGTTTCTAGAACTTCATTTAAAGCTTCTTTT
>JAOTQE010106559.1:0-25534 GCA_025631205.1 Nesometra sesokonis
AAAAATACATTTTTTTGCACAATTTTGAATAAAACTGGCAACCACGCCCACCCGAATCTACGTTGACATGAAAGTTGGCCCCCCTTTCGGTGGATCCTGAATCCGCCCCTGTAAATGTAGGCCTACTTAGAGGCCATCCGTAAATGATATACATATTTTGGCACTTTTTTACTCCCTCCCCCATTGTCACATATTGTCAAACATAGCTTGAACCACTAAAATGACATCACAAATCTTGAAGCTCTAAAAAAATGTTTATTGGCAAAATCTTAAAGCTCTAAAAAAAATGTTTATTGGCAAAATTTATGTTAGCACATTTTTCTCATTATATTTAATGTGTTCGAATAACATTTTATTCACTTTATAACTTGAATTATTGATACCTTCTAATAGAGAATAATATAAGCTGTAATTGCTGTGAAGCAGCTCCTAATCTATACAGCAATTTTACCTCTTGGGGTTATTGTGTGTCAGATTAGATAAGCCTGAACACCCTGAACAGTGGAGTTTTGCTCTTTTGTTCTGCCGGGTAAAATCAATTACTCTAGGCGATGTTTGTAGATTACCTATTTGTACAGTTCCGGCTCCAATCGAGTATAAGTATTCAGCCAAACAACCCTATTTCTAGGTTGGCAGGTTTCCTATCACGTGGGCCATACTGTACGCCAGCCCATGGAGAAAAGAAAATCTAATAGTAATTGGCCATGTTTATTTTTAAATATAAATGTTAATGGATCCGATAATCTGATAATAATAACACAGGCAAGCAGGGTAGGATGCACTTTTGGAAAGGGTGGGGGCGGAAGGGAGCCGGTAGAGAGTTTATTTTTTAGGGGAGTCCGGGGGAATGTTCTAGGATTTGCTTCGCAGCATTCACTTACAATTTGTAATTACTAGTCTTCATTTTAAATAACATTCATCGGAGTAGTAAATCCATAGATATCAGCAATTAAACGTTTTCATGTAAAAAAGTTTTTGAGAAAATCGACCATAAGTAATAAAAATAATGAAGCCCTGATGTTCAGCATTTATAGAGCTGTTACTTTAAGTTCAGTAACAATATAAAAAACCATCCCTTGTGGGCATGAAAATTGAGAAATGAGAAAACTGCATGGCCTACAAAGTTGTACAACAGCATTGAACTATACTTGGAATTTCCTATGAGAATCGAGCGGTACTGGGTCTGGACAGTTACGTTCATGATCTCGACAAGACCTATTCAATCATAGAAGTACTGATGACGAAAGCCTATCCTATGGTGACAGTAGAATAGTCCCGGGACCAGACTTAACTTTGACTTTAGTGATAGGAGAGTGTAGTTTGAAAGATGTTAATGATAGTTTATACAATGTAAGATGCGCTATAACTATTTGTTTGAAAAAAAAAACAATATTAATTTGTTCTATTTAATTCTAAAACAAATTTCATAGAAGAAGAAGAAAAAGAAGAAGTAAAGAAAAGAAATATGGAACGGCAATCCAGAATATTTAGTGATTAAAAATCATTGTAAAATTATACAAAAATTATGCCGTTTATCATCAGGGGTCAAGACGCCTGCCTATAACGTTTCAAATTCAGTACTTGGAGGGTGGGAAGGAGCCTCACTCTTGCACATATCTATATGAGAAGGTGCTGCATTTGTGGAGTGTTAGAAATTGGTAGAAAAACGTGAAACAATTTGGTTTTGAAGATGTTATGTTTCTTTTTGTAACATATTTGTTGCAGCAGCAGCCGCAGTGCAGTAGTTATTTGGTTGAGCAAATATACTGAAATATTCTGGAAAAATTGCTAATTAAAGTCCCTGTTCCATCTTTAATCAAAGCACCATGATTTATCCATTTGTAAAGTAGCAAGTAGAGCCAGAAATTTTCCAATGGTGATGTATGGTACATGGAGAATCCGGTAGAATCCAATCCATTTTCAGTTAAATCGGAAGTACAAATGGTATTCAAGTTTGCTCAATTGGGACTACAGTTCTTCGATTTTTTTATTTAGGTACTGAAATGTGGGTGGAGAAACTAACCTGGCCAGGCCTAGCCAGTTTTGATGCTGTGAAGTGGACACCCTTGTACACAGTAGGAACAGAAACTAAGGCCTTTGTGAAAACGTACAAGAACTTTAGTTTCTATTGGATCATGAAGGCTGGACACATGGTAGGTATTAGAGTTAAAGTGCTACTATAGAGTCAACCTGTGATGTATGTGAAGGCTGTTAAAAGGGAGTAAAGTTGTGTAACTCTATGCAGGCTTTCTAAACTGTATAATTCCTAAAAATTAACCCAGACTATCAAATTTATTTGCTAAAAAAAAAAAGAAAAGGTAAGGACATGTCCATGTGTGTTCATGGTGTGATGCCATCATCAGGCATGGATGGGGGGTGGGGGGCAAGTACTGATCATTGTAGGCTATGCCTATTTTTTATGTACATCGTTGAGAGCTCGAAAATCGTTCATATTAATTTATGGTAAGAAAATCCTAAGCATTTCAAGTGAATATACAGAAAAAAGAAAAAAAAAACGATCGTTTCAATAGTCAAATGAGTAAAAAAAAATGTTAAAAATCGGGATTTCCCAGAAGTGATGCATGTGGGGTTGATAATTTTTTTTTTTATGGGGCTTAAGATTCCAATAGATTCCATTTTATAAGTTGATGGTATACCATATGTGCTGAATGTAATTTTTATTTCACTTTTTGTCTACACAACAGGTACCTGCAGATGCACCGGACATGGCTTTCAAAATGATGAAGATGATAGTGAAAGATGTCGATCATTAGGCCTAGTCTTAAGTTGTGGTGTCACTTAAAAATGAAGATGATAAGCTCAATCAAGACTATCAAATTTTCTTTGACAAAAAACTTTCATATGTCTATATATGGTCATGATGATGTCACACCATGACCATACATAGAAATACCATTACCATATATGGGTATTATCAAAGTTTTTTGTCAAATAAATGTGATAGTCTGGATTGAGCTTTAAAGATGTCAATCAGTAGTCTTAAGATATAGTGTCACTTGAAATTGATCAAAAACTCAAAACAATTAAGCTTGAAATTAACTTGCCAGGCGGATTTAAGGATGGGGGGGGGAGGGCGCCCAACAGGCTTAAGCTCCCCTAAAATCTAAAACTGACCCAAAATGTTTTTTGTAATTAAATAATGGTAATTTACTAATAAAAATATATACACAATGGCTGTAGTGGGGACTCCTAGAGGAGTCGCACTTTAACCAAAAAAGGTTTTTTTTTGCTTGTCAAATTGTAACAGGTATTTAAGCCCCCCTCCCCCACCAAATCTCAATCCTGTTTCCACCCCTGCTTGCTTATATTAAATTAAAATCAAAGTTACCAGTTTGAGAATTAAAATTATGATATTCAATATTAAACTGAAGTGACCAAAATTATATGGGCTACCAGCCTTAAAATGGATTTTTTTTCTCATTTTTAGTATTATAGTGTTGTAAAATTAATGGGTAAATATGGTTTTATATTCTAAATTTGAATTAACTGATCAAATATATCCTGTATATTTCTTTAAATTAGCAAGTTATTTTCAAAGTTTTTGTCATTTTTCAAGTGACAATACATCTTTCAAGCATAGGAAATTTGGACAACAGAAGCGGTTCGTTTTTGGCACTTTATTGAATAATAAAAGTTAAATTAAACAAATAAATATTTTTGAAAGTTTGGTGGAACATGTATAAAAACTGCCTCACATTTGAATAAATATATTTTGTGTAAGCTTCTACAGTAATAGGTGGTTCATTGGTCGATTCCAAATCTTACCTCAATTTATATACTCTAGCTAAAATAAGTAAATGGGTTTAAAGATACTTTTGTATTTTGCCTTTTAAAATTAATTTTTGTCTGATTTAAATGACCTATTCAAATGAACAAATTCAAAATTTCTGCTCCAATGGTTTAACATTTACTGATTGGCTCATGCAGATTTTTTCTAAAAAAGTGAATATAATTTTCCTAGCATTTTCAGTGTCTTTCGAAATATTAAATCTATTAAATTTTTGTTGGGGAACTTCAGTAGACTACAAAGTTGGTATATATATATAAAATAATTAACCAGATGGGGTAAATACAATGAGGTATTTTAAATTAGGAAAAGGTGCAATAAAGGCAAAACCTAAAATTATATTTGCCTTCAACTCAGATGTTGTCTAACAATGAAAATTTGCACAAACCCCTTAAAACTGCGATATCTCGGAAAATATTCAACCATCAAGCGGCTTTCATATTTGTGGTTCCGGTTTTCGATTCAGAAGTGGTTCCAGTTCCAATCTGTTCCGGATACCGTTGACTGTTGTCACGATCACGCTGAATTAACGGCTACTGTTATGGCCACACGAGTGATTAACTGATATCTGATTGGTCAGAAGTTTTTGATCCGGCGAAATAAGAATCGCTCCTCAATTGCTTTGATCCGAACAGGTTCATGATAGGTGTGAACAGAACAACCTTTCAGCATTTAGAAAAAGTATTCAAATTTTTTTACCGAATCGGAACTGAAACCTAACAGATGTGAAAGGCTCTTAATGATGGTTACATTTTGGATTTATTCATTTGAATAGTTGGAGAATGTCATAAATCTAGTACAAGTCCCAGGCGTATCTTAGAATTTGGTCGATTTGACATGAACATGTTCAAGCCATTTGAATTCATGCATTCTGGGTTTACCGGGAATATTTGTGAGGTGTCATCACAAAATGATGAGTAGTGTTGTACAAAAATTCAAAACCGAGTTATTTTTATATTGTGATAAAAGATATTATAAGTTTGAATTAGGTTTATAGGTGGAGTATAACCAGAGAAAAACGATTTTGAAATGTACACCCCTAAAAACACACTTTGGAGAAAATCGACAACTGTTGACTTCTGCCTCCTTTTCCAATGATTTTGAAAAATAGCCTTTACAAAATGTAGTTCAAAAACATGTTATTGTAAATAAACAAACAGGATAATGTAATACAATTTAAAATTCTCATTCTTATAAAACGTTTACTTCTAACCATGTCTGAATATCACAAAATGACCTGGTGTACAACACGACTCATTTGTGAGGTTTCACCACAAAATGAGTTATTGTTGTATTTGGACAGAAAAGATTGTAAGTTTTAAATTGGTTTTAAAATGAGGATCATAGCTTCAGTATAACCAGAGAAAAATCAGTTTAAAACATGGTAATATGAAAACACACTTTGGAGAAAATCAACTTTAAAAATAAACTGACTTCCTGCATGTTTTACCATTGATTTTGAAAAACAGCCTTAACAAACGTGTTTATTGTAAATAAACATAAACGGGAAGTTTGTAATCATAAAATTTAATTACTAAACTTAACAAACCAACAGGAATCTCAATTTTTTGAAATTATGAATTTCTGTCTATTTTTGTGAATATCTCAAAATGGCCAGGCGTACAACACGACTCATTTTGTCACGACACCTCACACTTGTATGTATTTTGTACCTACAAAAAAATATTTTCACAGCATCATCCAGCTGGAATATTTTGCGTTTGTACAAAAGTCAGTTGATAAAACACCTCTTACTGGATATGACCCACACATCCTGAGACAGTAAATTATTCCTAATAGCATATAGCATATGTATTATTAATATCCAAACCCCAAGCCACTACCATCACCTATTCCCCACGTTTGTGTATTTGAGAAAACAGATTTGTGTACCTGGCACAGTAGTAGTAGAGGATGGCCTTCACAATGGTGAACACGTAACTGAAGTGTTGTGACGAAATGAGTTGTGTTGTACGTCAGGTCATTTTGAGATATTCACAAAAATAGGTGGAAAGTCAGAATTTTATAAAAATGGGGTTTTAGAATTTTATAAAAATGGGTTTTTTTTCCAGAAGTTTATTCCTAAATTACAAACATCCTGTTTTTTTTTTTTAAATCGTGGAAAAAGGCAGAAAAGGCAACAGTTGTTTTATCTTTAAAGTCTATTTTGTCCAGTGTACATTTTATAATTTTTAAAATAATAATAATAATTTTCCACCTATGAATCCAGTTCAAGTTTTCAGATCTGATCTTACACAGAATATAACAATCTCAATGTTTTGTACAACAAGACTCATGTGATGGCACCTCACAATTGAGTGTTGATTATGAAGATAGCAGTTAATAATAATATAAGCCAAATTGCTGTTAATGTTTTTCACAAATATTTTGAGAGGACATGGACTTTTAGGCAGGCAGCAACAAATATTGAAACTATTTGGATAAAAATTAAAATAATGAACGTCTATTTTCGGGGGATAGTGTTGAACAAACAGCTCATAGAAAATTACATAGTAATGCATGGAAACTGCACAAATGTAATTAAAATATCAGTACTACGATAATATTTCCATTTCCATTTTCCAGATTTTGTGATAAATTGTATATTTAATGAATAGTAGTCGTACTGTTGTAAAATAAAACATTATACAATAACATTATTTTGTGAACTTTTTATTTCTTAAAAATATATTTTGGACAATGTACAAAATGCCATTTTTTTCATTATTTATACAGCTGATCTTGCCTAAAACTTACTTTTCATGCTAAATGTCGGTTTGGAGGCGCTTTAACCTCAATTTTACATAACTGTAAGGGACCAAAAGGGTAATTTCAAGGGTTTGTAAAATTGAGATTCTTTTTATATACTTTGTTTCTCATCGCCTCATATTATTACTACTTTGTGTTGGAGATATTCAATATATTAAAGTCACTATAGAAAGTAGAATAAAGCATCTGTACTGAAAAATAATTTAAAAAAAGCAACAGGAGATTTTAAAGCTTTTGAATGTGTTTGCTGTTCCGCAAGGAGATTCAAAACTTGGACCAGTAACCACAAAGGATCATTCTTTGAAAGTAGCATGCTGGCATTAAAGTAGGAGGAATTTCAATAATATATGGCCTGCTTTAAAATGGAAAACATTTGAACAATGAAGATTCGCATGTCACTTCACAATTCTGAATTTAGAAAAATTGATTCAAAATATTTCATTCAAATTTAATCAAAAACAAGAACTCCTTGTTGCTTGAGGTTTATTGCCTAATATTAATAATTTAAAGAAAACGTAGGAAATGCAAAAAGTTCTATCAGAGACTCCTCACATGGAGAAAAAAATGTTTTCAAACTTTACAAAACTAAGTACTGTACATTTATTTTGGTTGACAGCATTTACGTTCAGTAGGCCCCGCCCATTTTCACTCACATAATCCTGCCCCGTCTCCAAGGCAACGGCAAAGGTGGACGTTTGCCATCCACTGTAATGAATGTTTTGAGTACGATGGACAGAATATTTCATGAGGTGAAAGATGAAATAATCCATTCAACGAGGCGTAGCCGAGTTGAATGGATCATTTCTTCATTCACTGAATGAAATATTTTGTCCATCGCACGAATGAAAAAAACATTTATAGTTTTATATGACACCACCTACATCTAAATAGATCCTTGTCATTTGACATTTTATGAATTAAGAAGCAAGTGAGAAGGGACTTACATTTTGGTGTGCAATAATGATCCTTTCAAAAAGTCGAGGTTAAAATGTTAAAATAGAACATAACATGGAACATAAACTTAAAAATGTACTAGATATCCGAGCGTAACGCGGTAATTGTCGAATATCATGCACGTTACAATATGCGAGCGTTTTCACGTCTCGGTGAGCGTGCAATGGAGCAAAACGTATGGATCTAAAATTTCATGGTAAATGGATAAAAAATTGCAAGATTCATGACGTCACCATGAAATGGGCCAAATGATCGATAATCTATCTTAATTTTAATCTTAAATAACTATATAATTCTAATTGAAAAACTGGAATTTTGGAAGCATATACATCGTTGTAGCATTTTATAAGCTTTTAAAACAACAATGAAGATTTCAATATAGGAAAATGTGAGGTCTCGCCACAAAATGAGTTGCATCGTTGTTGAGATCAAATTGAGATAATCATCAAAATAGGTCTGAGGTCAGATTTTTATTTAATTTAAATCAATTAAAGTAATATGGTACTTTATCTCATTACAATATAATTTTTAGGTCAGTTTTCATGCAGGGAATTGTCCATGCAGATTTTCTTTTAATTGTTTACTTTTCAATTGCTTTATGAACGATGTTCTCAAAGTTGTGTTTTCATATTTGAAAATTTCAAATACTCCTGTCTTTGGATCTACTTATACAATAAATGTAATTTAAAGTGTAGATTACAGCTTATATTATCTTAAACATATAAAGTCTGCAGTACACCATGTATGTTGTTGTAAGCTACTCAATGTTTCGATCGATGTGCTTCGATCATACTCAGGAATGGACTCTCACTCTCACTCCTGAGGACGATCGAAGCACATCGATCGAAACGTTGAGTAGCTTACAACAACATACATGGTGTACTTCAAATGTTATATGTTTATTGATATCTCACCATGTAAACCTTCAAGCAATATTAAATTATCTTCTATTAGAAGGTACCAATAACTCAATTTTGGATTTTTGAACATTGGTTTATATGGGATCTGAACTCCCCCAGAATCATGTTTGTGAAAAGTGGAGTTATTGCAGAGGCAACCCCGTAGTTAGGGTTTGTAATGATTTAATTTTGGATTTCCTACCATGAGACTCATTTTATGGTGAGACCTCACAAATGTGTTTCAGTCAACTGTAAGATGTATGGTTAGCCTTCCACGATGCGTAAGCCTGTCTTCATTCTCCATTGTCTACAGAACGGCGTCCTCTTACTTGCCAGTCCTGCGTAAACTTCCTATCAGTTAACAAACCACAAGCTACTACTACTACCTGGTGGTGTTTAGTAGGCCTGACAGGTTTAAATGTAGCAGAGCCAAGCCAAATGAGGCATAAGTCGAAAAAAATTGAAAATTGAGTTATTTATAGATTATGCAACTACACATTATCTTTAACATGCAAAAAATTAGTTTCATAACATGTTTCCTTGCAAGGTTATGAACAATCAAAGTTCGAACATTCAAAATGTAAGTTTTGAGAAAACTGCATTTGAAAATTGCATATCAGTATGCATTAACTAAGTAGGGTCATTTTAATTTGAATTTTTTTAACATTTCTTGATCAAATATATGAACATTGTTAATGTAGTATGAAAGTTTAATGTTTAATGTTTTATAAAATTTGAAAAAAATTGACCATTTTATCATTTTGGCCTATTTTGGAAAACTAGCTTTGCGACTTATGTCTCATTTGGTTTGGCTCTGCCACATATAGACTTACTATATTTCTCTCTTCAATTGGCATTTTTTTTAACATATACTCTCAGGATACTGGAATCACTTCAAATCTAATGCTAAATGTTACTACACTTTATATTTTAAAAGTAAAAACAATTGTTAAATGCAACACATTCATTAATTGTAAATGATTTGAATATTAAATAGATTTGTAAGTTCATGCTCTGAGGAATAAACCACTTCAGTAAGGAATAAACAAAAAAGTAATTTGCCAGACATGCCATAAACATTGGGTTATACTGGAGCTACAGAAATTAGTGCAGTGGTGATATTCATGAAAAGACATTATTTCAAGTAACTCTAGAAACTCTGTACTGGAAAACTCAGATCCTCATGATGTTGCAACCTCTGAGGTCTAAAATTCGGAAAATTTTTCAAAGTGCGCCCTCTATCTTAAAATACTACCCCTTCTACTGTGTTTTATGAAGGAAGGGCCGAAAAACAGGTCAGAAATGTGTTTAGCTAGCGTCAACTACGATAACTTTAGAACTATTTACACAATTTTAAGTACTGATTAAATGTTATTCTAAGCCAAATTATGGTACTAGAACATGGGGAGAAGATTGCTTTAAAAAATCGAGAGACTGTTAAAATTTCGGGATACTCCCGGACAAATCGGGAGGGTTGGAACCTCTGGATCTTTCTTTCATAGTACTTGAGTTTTCTAGATTCTGAAAACTCAAATCCGAGATGACACTAGAGAGGTTTTGGGGTAGAAATCAATTGCACCAAAATCCAACACTGATAATGGCACAAAAGATTATCACCACTGCTTACAAGTTACTGCAGAACTGTGCCTAAGCAAAAACTTGGATATTTTTTTTTTCCAAGAATTTTTCATAATCTGAATATAATTTTCTAGATCCAAGTTTTCTAGCCACACATTATTTTGTTTGAATCATTAAAAGCAAACGTTGAGTTTGATTGACTAGTTTTTAATTTAAAAAAGTAATTCGCCAAACATGTCTGTACGATCATGTTGGGGACTAGGAGTCCAACAGTACAGTAGGGTACTGTGAATGCAAGGCAAAATAATGATTACACTTGCCTGTTTGGTCTCATTTTGACTATTAGAGTCGCTCATTGTATCTGAAAAACAGATGGTATTACATGTTTGAAATTTGTATTTTGAGAATTGTGTACTTGTTAAAGGGTATATTATGAGATTTCTGAGTGATGTGAGCTGTATGGCTGTGCAGTTAAAGCAGGGGAACCGTGAGCCATATCAATAACAATGTTATGGGTTTGAGGCCTGCTCACACCATGGTTCTGGTAAAAGAACAAATCTCGGATAAGGACTATAAGCCGTAAGCCTACTGTACACATACGGCTCGTGTGTGTGTATAAAGACCCCAGTAGATCTTTCGAGACGAGTAAGGGGTACCCCGGTCTACTGGACCATACATCCTCTGCCGTGGATAGATGAATGAGGGCAGCAGGACATGACGTGACCCTTAGGGGTGTAGAAATTCAAATGAATGTGTAACATCTGGTTTACAGCGCCTTGAGACCCTACTGTAATAGACGCAATAGAAATTAAACTACACACAGTGCTTGAATTGCCTCTGGAGACTTCACAATTAGTCTCAATGCCTTAGAAAAATTTACCATCAATAGTAATTTTGGTCTTGGTGAATCTTATTGTCAACTGAAAAAGATTTGGATACAAATTGGAAAAAAATAGTTCTTCAAAATTGATGTCAAAAATGGCCTTGCCCCTTTAAAGCCGAAAATCAAAGTTTGTGATATTACTTGAGATCCAAGGTTATGGAGTGCAACACGGATTGTACCCAGGAGAAGACCTTGGATAATGTTGGGTTGAATGAAAATGGTTATAAAAACTGTGGGCATTCCTATTGCTAAAGACTGCATATGTGCATTTTCTGTCTTTTCAATCTGTACAATTTTGCATCTCTTTGTGTTTTCACTGACAAAAGCTGGTGTAAAGAGTTTTCTCAGATGGCTCAATGTACAACCCACAGTACATTTTATATTACTGAGTTTACCCTGGTGTGCTGATCTTCAACCACTTTCACAAACAAATGAAGGTAAAGCCTGTTGTATATAAGGAATTGAAGTGATTCTTAAGCCGGGCACTCGCTGCGTCACATGATGGTCGCACAACAAAACCGTTGCTCCCTGTATGTGTGGTTTCCAGATGCGATGATATTCTACTTGTTGGCAAACGTTTTTTTTTGTGATTTCTGTGTTCAATCATTTAAAAAACTATTGGCCAATGAGTAGAAGACTGTCATCACATCTGGCAACCACACATACAGGGAGCGACGGTTTAGTCATGTGACCGATACATGACACAGTGAGTGCCCGTCTTTAGAGAAACACAAATCACTTACTTATCCTGACACATAAGTCAACATCACTTTTTAGTGAATGTGCAAGCCAAATCTAAATATGCAACCCACACGGTTACAGCACCCAGTTGAAGACAGCATGATCATTTTAAGTAAATGGTGTACAATAAACTGATGGTTGATTGGTGTACTATATGCCAGTGATGGTGAATTGATACATGCATTCCCAACACTGCCCCAAAATACACGTAGGTTGCACTATAATATTTCGCTGAAGATGGTAAAAAATACTGTAAAGCACTACCAAATCAATGCACTTCATTATTCTGAAGCAAAAGTACACAATCCTGTATTCAAATATTGACTGCTTGTGAAGGGAAATCTATCTCTCAGGAAATGTTGAGAGTGCCCTACCATTTTTTCCACAAACCATACTTGGCCGAAGAATAAAAAATATTTCTTTCTTCACACAGATACATATGATAATTATGCCATATAAAATATATTTTTAGAGTTTTTTTTTACTTCTGCTTAGAAGTATAATGCTAATTGGAAATGGACAAAAAAGGATAAAACCCTTACAGCATGCATTTGGCTTATAATTACAAGGAAACAAATAAAATACAAACACAAGAGACAATAGTATATTATGGTCTATACTTTATGCCCACTTTCTTGTCAATCCTTGAGTTGTGTTGAGTTGAAATACTGTAGGTTCAACCTCCAACTATTTTCAACTCAATGTAACTCGCCGCAACTCAAATATCTAAAGAAAAACAGGCATTACAATGGCATTGCTGTTCCCCTATAAGCAGTTCATGAAAGTTATTTAATAAACATAAATAGATCCTATTTAAGTAACTATGGCAGATAACATAATAGTGTTTTCCAGAGCCATTAATTTTACCGATAAAAATTGAAAATTACCAGTAAAAATTGTGTTTATTGATAAGTGTGATGGCATATATTTGCCCTCCTTCACTGTTTTCTATTACAGGGAATACAGGAATGCTCATTATAAAGGACATAGTTATTGGGGTAAGGCCAAAACCAACCCAAAAGCTATGCCTAACAAGTTGTGTATTTTGGACAATTTACCAATATAAATTTTTAAATTGAGAATACTGCATAATATGATTTTTAAGGCTCTTTTTTAGATTAACACAACCTTGTTTTTCACTTTAATATACTAAATAAAGAAATGCATCATGACTGGGGAATATTAATATTAATATTTTCATTAGAAAATTCTTTCAATTGATACCTTACATAATGTATAATGTGCCTTAGTGTGATGGTTAGAAATACACCTATCATGTTTTTTAACAAATTATGATATATATGAGGCCAGAAAAAAATCTTTGTGTCTTTTAAAGTCAGACCGAATAACAAATCTTATAAATCATGGTAAGCTTCTTTTCCTCCTTTTCTTTTCTTGTTTTTTTTTTTTTGGCTAAATACAGTATATAAAAATAATTACTATCACAAAAATTGTTTAAAATACATAAAGCCAAAAAACGAAATACAAAAGTAATCCAAAATTAGACCAATGAAAACTGAACAAAAATCAAATTATAGACAAAGCAATAAAAGTAGTATTTTAAAATAAAAATTTAACACAACAATTTCTTTCAAGGTCAAATAATGGAATATTGTACGTGCATCTCAAGAAAGTGCCAACCCAATCATCTATCTATATGCAAGAAAATGTGTCCTTTTTGTTAGTAAAGTAAAGTATTAGTCCATTTTATAATAAACATTAACTGATTTACAATTTTGTTTTTTTAGGTGCTAGTTTAATCGAGAGAATACTGAGAGAATACTTTAACCAAAGTTTAGTTTGCTTTCGGTGTACAATCCATTAATTAAAAAAAGATGTCTACTCAAGATTTTAAGTTTTGTATTAACAGAAGATAAACAGTGTATAATTAGTTTTGTTCAATTATTGTGACACAATCACGAAAAAAATCAAATGTTGTGAACATCAATGGCCGAGTACAGTAAGCTTCGGTTTACATCCCCCTAGTACCAAGTGATACAGTAAAACCTCAATTTTACATACTGTTAGGGACCAGAAGGGGTAGGTAAATCTGGGGGTTATGGTTATGGTAAAAATGAGTTATGGTCTTTTTATAAGTCTGTTCATTACTTAATTCCTCATTCATACTACTACCCATTGTTTAGGCCTAGAGGATTTTAAGTATACAAAAGTCTATAAATATTGGTTAATTTGAACACATTTTAACACCATGTTCAGTTTTAATTTTTAAGTTTTTTTTTTTAAGTTTTAATTTATGTTGAAAGCTTATTGCTTTACCATATTTAGTTAAATTTTGGAGTATGTAAAATTGAGGGTTCATAAAATTGAGGTATATAAAATCAAGGTTCCACTGTACCAGTGAACTGAAATTGTCTAAAAACTTGCCTTCTGAGAGTTGCATTATTTTATTTTTTTTAAGTACATTACTGTACAGCATATATTTTAAAATCCACTACACCGGCACTACATACTACATCTCAAAATTATTTATCTTCGCCAACATTTTAACAGTTGGGGACTAAACGTCCAACAGTAACAATATAAAGTTACTGTGAAGTTTGTAAATTGTCTAAAAACTTGCCTTTTAATGGTAAGTTCAACTCAATTAATGTCAGCTAGGCATGGCTTCAGACTCTAAAAAAGTGCAGAAAAGAAAAACAACGGTTGTTTTACGATTAAAGAGTCTGTGACAGGTACAAAAATAAAAACAGTAAATTATAATGTGTACAAATGACATGCTGTAACTGGACCAGAGGCGGCGGAACTTTTTTGGATGGGCGGAGGACGAGGTTTGATTTTGCTCAGCTACCCAGCCTGGCTAGAATTTGGTCAGCAAAAAAAAAAGCATTGCTTATAAATTTGTGCTATCCTGGCCTCTGAAGTGGTTGTCAGGACCTCAATGTTCATATTTACCTTATTTACGTACTGTCTTTATTTCTTTAGGCCTCTAAATGGGAGTGAATTTTGTAGTTGGAGTGACATTTCAGGAGGGGACTGTCCCCCTCAGATGTCCCGGGGGGAGGGGAACAAATCTTCCGTCACTCATGAACTGGACATACTATGTTTAAATATAGTCTTGGGAACAACAATGTTAAACAAAAGAAAATTTTGAAGTATGTTGGTGTCTGAAGAGAATTGCACAACACAGTGCTTACTTCTTGTCATCCAAGCAACCAAGTTACATAATATTTTTCTGTTAAGGCGATTTTTAATTTTACAATTTTTCTTATTTAGCAATGTACAATCATGCCTCCTACCTGTTATACCCAAAATTGAAAAGGTTCTACTATTTTCTAATACATTGTACAGTATCTCCAATTAAGATTCAATTATGCCACTCTGACCGGTTCAATAATATATATAATATTAGCCGATGACATCCCTTCACCAAGCGAGAGGATTGTTTTTATGCTGTAACCGCGCAAACGCACGACAAGAGCTTGCCTAGGCCTAACCACCTGTTAAAATTTGGCTTTTTGCACAGTTGACTACCTATTGTTGATTATAAAGAATTACTAGGTAACATACAAATCTACAAGAGTTGCTGTTAATGTTTTTTTTCACGAAGAAGTACGAGAGGAAGACCATTTAAATATGAAGATGTAGGCTAGCTAGGCCTAAAAAGGGATAGGGCCTTGGTCGCCGGCGGCAGGCCTAGGCTAAGCCCTGGCAAATCGGTACTTACAAGTATGCTTTATTGAATAATTAAAATATGGGATGCCAATTTTTGGGGATACCAAAAAATATGTACTCGTGTGGCAAAATATTAAACTCATCTTCGACTCGTTCAATATTTTGCCACAGCTCGAACAATATTTTTCGGTATCCCCTCAAAGGCACTCAATATTACATAATGCAAGCTACAGGTCTCTCTCCTACCTTCTCAGAGCAATCGATACCCAAAATGAAACAACTAGATTTAAAATCAGAATAAACTACTTCATGCTCCCAAACTACAATGTATGTAGCCACGGGACCATGCCAAAATGGTTTTACTGCAGTAATGTTAATAGCAAGACAACTACTACCCATTTAACTATTAATTACACTGAAACACATGGCCTGTATCTTATATGGGATAACTGTTTTGATAATTAATGCTGGCCTCTTTCCTTTCAACATTTTTTTTGACATTAGAAAATTAAACATTTCTGCCGACATCCAGTTTGTTTTTCTGGATGGAGCTGTAATTATGTTTTGAAGACGAAAGAGGTAAGACAGAGTTTAACCTCCCTGTGCGGACACATCTCGTAAGCGGACACCTCGCATAACGGACACTAATTCAAAGACCCGTTTGTTCTTCCTATCTAATCAGTGCATTTGGTACCTCGCATAAGTGGGCACCTCCTGTAAGCAGACACTTTTGTCTTAAAATTTTGATTTTTTTGTATGTAAATTTAGCTATGTAGACATCCCGGAAAATTTAGTGATTTTTTTCTGTACAACGAATGCAAGTTTTTGTACAAAATCGTCCTTATACTGTAATGGCTGACAATCACATTACTGAACCAGATTTAAAATGATTTAAACAAAATTTAATAAAATACAGAATGCGGTGTCTAGAAATTATTTGAGAGGTCACTTGTGCTGGGAAAACCGTGAAATGTGAGACATAAGGACGTATATATAATTTTACAACTTTGGCCCTCTGTCAGCGGAAATTCTTGTAAGCAGATACCTCCTGTAAGCGGACACTTTTCCTGGACACAAGGCTGTCCCCGCTTACGGGAGGTTCAACAGTAGACCTATACATTAAAACGTGGAAATATACCATTTATGGAAATGTGTATTCATGAATCGGAATTCATTGTTTAAATGATAATTACATATTATCTTAGTAAACAAGTTATAGTTTGATATTTGTGTTACTGCAGCAAACATTATTCTGACATGGTCTCTGCTCAATTCTAAATGTGTCAACAGATAGAATGTATTTGTAGAAATGACTGTTGTCTGCAGAAATATGCTATAGTTGATGTTGCAAATTTGACATGTGGGTGTATCAAACACCACTGCAAAAACTAGCAACCACCAGAGAACTGTCAGGGATCTCCAAAGCTCAAATGTTACCACTGGGAGTGTTTACCTATGCAAAAATTGCTTAAGAATAAAATATAAATTTCAAAGCTTCAATTTTTTAAGTGATTATTAAAAGATTTAGATGAATGTTAGATTTCTTGTCACTAGATTGGCATCTCTTACTATTAGTAATAAGGCGAGGCTGGTTGTGAAATGAATTATATCAGTCAAGTGGTTTATATACAAACTTCGAGACTTGTTTTCGCATCACACCTTACCAAACCTATTAAAAATTTTATCATACCATTTACTCATTGGGTTTTATTTTAGTTGTGATTTTAAATGTTGCAAATCAGCACTTCAATAGAGGCACCAGTTTGTTCGCTTGCAAATGTTGAATCGCCATTGTTGATAAAAAAGGTTTGTTAGGCTAGTTGCTATGTAACTCTCTCACTACGAATGCACTGTTGCTCACTGACATGATAGGCTGCATGAGGGGGTATGATATGAGAAATACTTAGTCAGCAACTATCCAATGAAAACATGAGGGACTACTTGTTGGTATTATACAATCATAATAAAGGCTTAAAGTGAGATTTTGTTTTGTAAGGGGTCTGGTGGTCGCAAGTCATTAGCAATGGTGTTTAGTAGGACCGGTAGACATGTGTTCAAAAATATTTCATAAAAATTGACACTGTCATGTTAAACTGACATGATCAATTCACCAACAGATCGTTGGGGACTTAATCTCCAACTATTAACATAAATTATTTCATCTAATCAGGACTTTTCCCATAGTCAATACACCAAACCTGGTTTCTAAACCCTGGCATTCTAGGAATGTAAGAAACAGGTTGAAAGTATTTTCTGTCATTATCACATTGTTCAAATGTTTTAAAATTTTATAAATCAGGTCACAACTAATTGAGGCATGACATGGGAAAACCAGCAAGTTGTAGGAAAATTGAAAATTGAGTTATTGTTAAAGCCATATTAATATTAGACTTTTCGTAAGCTTTAAAATGAGGGGTCAATTATCAAAATCGGACATGTATAATTGAAGTTACTGAACAAAATATACATTTCCTATGTATTTGTTTATACTTAGTGTTGTTTATTGGCTTATTTCTCAATAACTTCCCGTGCGACAACTTGGTGGGTTTGCCACAACTAGCCTCAATTGTTCCATAGATTTCTCTTACAGAAATGTTTAACACCGGAGTTTCCCCAATCAATTAACGCCAACAATATGTGGCAGAGCCAAGCAAAATGAGAGAGAAATTTAAAAATGGTCAATTTTTACAAATTTTATTTTATTTAAAAAATACACAGTTCATGCATTCAACTTTCATACTACCTGGACTTTTTTTAGATTTATAATAAAAAATGCAATTTAAACTTGCTTAGTCGATGTATACGGATAAAAAAAATTCACATCAAACTTCGATTGTTCATAACTTCGCAAGGAAACATCGTATGAAACTATTTTTTTTTGGATGTTAAAGATAATAATGTGTAGTTTTATAATCCATAAAAACCTCAATTTTCATTTTTCCGACTTATGTCTCATTTGGCTTGGCTCTGCCACATATACAATGATTAGATGAAAATAATTTTGGTTATAGTTTTGAAGTAAGCCCAACAGCCAAAGCTGTGAATTGAATAGAAGACACAAACAATTAGTGGTTATGGTCACTTTATTTTTACATCATTGTTTACAAACTGTTTATACATCACCTTTAAGTGCAATTCCTGAATTGGAGAAAAAAAGACAAGAAACACCAAGAAAAGGCCTAAAAAGATAGAGTTGCCTGAGCCGACCAACCTGAAAATCATGTTCAGAATTTGTTTAAATGTTTATTGTTGAAAAAAATTATAAGAAATTTGGGAAGTTATCCTGAAAATGTAATGGACTATATCAAATTTATCCTGCTGCAGCTACTGCAGTTATAGTTCAGTAGCTTAAAATTTACTGAAAACTGCATGTTGATATGTGACATTGTGCATCAATGCAGTCAACTAAAACATAACAGCACTGAATTACTGCAGTAACTGCAGCAGATTTAGTTATCACATATTACTGCAGTACCTGCAGCAGAATAACAATGTAATGAATTCAAGAAGTTATCCTTAAATTAGAAAGTAGGAATTATTAAACAAGTCAAATACAAAAAATATGGTAGAAGAAATCTAACAATTTCGACAACTCAACCAAAATTTATGTGCTTAGGCAACAAAATGTATTTTTAGGCCCAATAATAATTCTGAATATGAAGTGAAATATATTATTCTTCTTGATAAATTAAGAAAGTAATTGATTATATCACATGTCATAGAAAACCTTACATATTATTTATTATTGGATCATTGCTTACAGATGACAAAACATGAAAGCAGTATGTAGTAGGTACAATAAACCTACCTTGGCCACAAACCTTAACTCCAAAAAGAGATTCTTGTTTTATGGTTTAAAAAATAGACAATCTTTTGAATATATGCATACAATAAAAACGTCAATATATATAATGTCTTTGAGAAGCTTTCAGTTTACAGACCCAATATTTATTTTGAAAACAGTGTCCTCCTTATGATTCCAGAGGCCAGAGGGCATGATGCTTAAAACAGGTCCAGTTGTGCTTGCAAAGTATCTAATTGTGCAATATTTTGATATGAAGTCTCCTTTCATTACACATTTATCATGGTACCCAAACCAAGGTAGACTTGCAGAGTTTCTCAGGAGTATATGCTGTATTACGGAATAGATGAATTCTAGCACATCTAATGAACACAATAACATTACCCAATTTACGCAGCAGAATGTTACATTTAAATATGTTTAAGAAATTTCGTAAAAATGTGTTATATATGTATTAACAAATTTAATGCTTAAGTCGTTACTACAAAGTTCGACAACAATGAAGAGAACACTGACAACAGAATGATAAAATTTACGTTGGGGAAATAAAAACGAAGAAATTAAACAATGTCATTAATTTAGGATTGTATTTGCAAACTGAAAGCTCCCTAAAGGTCAGCCCAGATTATCAAATTTTATGCGTTAAAAAACTCTAATAAACCTGGTAATGTCCATATATGGTGATGTGACATCATCCTGACCATATATGTTAGATCTCACCACAAAATGAGTCTCATGTTAGGAAAATCCAAGCTGTAATCTAGAATTTAAATGACATTCATTGGATAAGTAGATTCAAAGATATGCATTTGAATTTTTCATGCATGAAAACACAGTTTTGAGAAAATCGCCCATGAAGCAATGTAAAAATAGTCAATTAAAAGACTATATCAGAAAATCTGCATGAAGGACACTTTCCTGCATGAAAACTGCCCTAAAAAGTATATAATAATTAAATATTTGTACCATAGTACTCATTAAAATTAAATTTCCCAAAAATTTGACTTCAGACTTATTCTGGTGATAATCTCATTTTGAACTCGCCTACGATGCAACTCATTTTGTGGTGAAACCTCATATATAGTCATATCAAGTTTTTGACAGAAAATATGATAATTTGGAGTGAGTTTGAATGCATCTTGAATAGAACATTTATTAGTTTGCTTACCTCATATTAACATGAGATACAACATCTGTCTGTTCGACCTACCTACTGTACAGTATACCAGCAACATACTAGGCACAACATTATTGGTTATTTATACAATGGGAATGTCAATAACATACTGTATTATAAACTAGTTAAGATCATGTCAGATTTTGTGTACTGCAGTAATGTAGATAGCAAACTATCAATTAAAAACAGCATGACTTATGGAACATTTCATTAACACATTATTTCACAATGCTGCAAGAGTAATCCGTGCACACAGCACCAGGGGTGGATCTAGCAAAGCTAGAAAGAGGAAGCCCGATGCCAAGTTGGACAAGCAAAGGTATGAGATTTTAACAACAAGCTGATGACAATAGGCGTGGGTCCAGGACCCACCTTGGGCAAATTTTTCTCTACAGATACTCCCTGGTGCACTTTTAGTGGCTCAAAGTGTGCAAATAAATTATCTTTCTTCGGCTGAAAGTAATAATCTGCCAGGGGTAAAAAAGTGGGGGGGGGGGGGGAGGCCCAACCCAGGTTTCCCTATCTTGGATCGGTGCTTGTGGCACTGTACCTTCCAGGTACACATTCGTACTCATGGGTGGTGGGAGACAATATGAATAAAGAGTCTTGGACAGGATCACAAACAAACTACGACTCCCATAGGTATTCACCTTTTTAAAATGATGGTTTAATATCTACATTCTAGAACAAATTGAACATGGTCCATAACAATTAAATAATTTTAAATGAACATAGTAGAACACGCTAGTTTATAATGTTGCAAACATTTATTTCTTTTAGGATATTATTTTCACAATCTAAAAAAAGATGGTATAACATTTAACACGCTCACTGCCAGTGGCGTGATACCACGTTCAACTGCCACAAAACAAGTTTTCAGTAAATCATTGTGCGTTTTTTACATAGATATATTTTTACGGCTAGATGGTGATCTTAACACTTTAACATGGCAGTCCCATGTAGGCGCCTACTATTTTGATTTTGTCAATAAATAAATAAATAATAATAACTGTTTAATTATTGTATTTTTAACATTATTTTGTTATACAAATTATTTACATATGTTACACATATTTTATGTTGTCAATGTCTTTAGATCTTGATTAAATTGACTTTCATTTATTGATAAATTTGAAACTTCGCAATTTCGACGTAGCAACAGTATTAGAAAGTAACAGGATCTGATTGGTTGGATTCCAGAATAGTAGGCGAATACACGGAACTGCACTTTGGGGCTATGTATTCTGTGGAAATTCACCATCTAGCCGTAAATAATATATCTATGGTTTTTTAGCAAAGATTTAAATTCTCCATTTCATTAAGATAGGAGAGTCATTTCTGAAAATTGCAATGGCACTCTAATTGATTTTACAATTATGATGCACTCCGAATGAAACAACCTGCAGTTGGTGAATTGCATACTCTGATATGGTGACTAACCATTAGATGTAAACATCAGCAATTGCACCCTCTATTGTTTGGGGAAAAGATTAGCCTTTTAATTTTCAAATTACAAATATTACAGCACATTTTATCTTGCTTGGCATACATGGTCGAACAATAAAACACACCATGGCAGTCAACGTATTAACTTATTTTTTAGACTTAAGTGGAGCAATATAGACTGAACACATACCTTTTAATGTCTTTGCACTCTAGTACTAGTATTAACTCTATGCTTTGCACTCTAGTACTAGTATTAACTCTATGGTTAAATAATAATGATTGCACGATTGGTCAGATCATGCCACTTACCCCTATAATTCTGAGTGACCATGCAGTGGACATTAAAAATGTAAAAAAACGTGAAATTAAGAATTAAATAATAGCATAATAGTTTTTTTTTCCAGCAGAAATCATTAAGTTTGTACACATTTCATCATGCGTAATAGAAATTGAGAATTATTCATAAAAATATACAGAGAAAAATGCTAAATTATTAATTGTTGTCTTAGCCTCTTCCACTTCGTATAGACACATGTGTTAAGTATTAAGGGGACCATCTCTTATTAAAGACCAGTGAGTAACTGCTGAAGGAATTACAACAAGGGATCGTGTGACATTATCTCTACAAACCGTCCTTGCAAACAAGATTTTTGCCTCTACTGGGGACCATTACATTAATAGAAAATCTTGAGATATTCCCTGACCACTACCCCACCCCACCCTTCCCCAGTAATAGATTCCACTGTAATAAAGCATCTGGTGGTCATCTAAGACTTATCTGACATTGGCTGGCTTCCATTTCAGAACCTACCATTACCAGGCCTCATCATACTGTGTGGTAGTTGTAGAAGTGGTGGCCTAGGCCCAGTCGGCATCCTATGCTGTGGTTGTTGCATCATGCCTGGAGGCTGGTACATGGGCCGGGTTTGACCCATCGGCATTCCTCTAGGCATGCCTAATGGCGGCCTAGGCATTGCGTTACCTAATTGTAAAATAAAGTAGATGAAAGAAAAATAAAAACTACAGAATATATTGTTCATAATAATGGTGAGCTTTTTCAGTGACCATAAACTGATGTCAAATTTTTACTTAACTTGTATAATTCCGCTTAAGATATTGTCTTAAATATACTGGGCAAGTACAAGATTGAACTGTCAAGCCACGTCTGTTTAATTCCCAGAACTGATCAAAAGGTACTCATTCATTCAGATACATTTATTGTGATACTGACAAATTGATCAACCAAAATAAAAACACAGTTAAGAAAAGGTACAGTCTTGTTTGTTTCATACCAGGTCATGTTCATATGGTTTAGCCACATTTTTTTTTTAATTCCCAGGTCCTGATCACATGGTATAAGCCATGGTTACCTAATTCCCAGATTGTTTGCAAAGGCTAGTCATATTTAATTCGCAGGACCTGATCACATGGTCTAATCTCGTTTGATTAATTCAGGTCCTGATCAAAAGGCCTAGCCTTGTCACCTTAATTCCCAGGTTCTGATTATATGGTCAAGACTCGTTTAATTCCCAGGTCTTGATGACATGACTTGAAATAGTTTAAATGTATCAGATGTTTTTCTTTTTGATCTACCAAAATAAAAATACAGTTAAGAAAAACATCTTATAAATTTAAAATCGACAACCAGATGAAATTCTTCCGACATTTGAAATAGTTTCCCAGGCCCAGATCGCATAATCTAGCCTAATTTGTTTAACACCCAGGTCATGATCGTAGTACAAAAATGTTTTAAAACACATACCTTGCATTTGCATTTGTGGTTGCATACCAATTCCCATATTAACACCACCTCCAACTGAGAAGAAAAAATTAATTTAGATGATTATTCAATCTTCAATTTTAGAATGCACATAAAAATTATCCTGCTGCAGTAATACAGTTACAACAGTATTAGTTCAGTAGCAGAATAATTTTGAAAAGGTCCGCTAAATGATTGAAGGCCAAACGTCACACTAAAACAGACCATTTTAAAACCCCAAAAAATGTACATGTTCTCTAATTTTAACTGTACAAAAACTGGACAAAATGGAAAAAAAACAAAATGAATGGGCCAACTGGTAAATTTTTTTTGGGAGATTTGACTGAAAAACAAGCAAAAAATTGCATTAAAAGACTCAACAGTTTCAATCTTTTAAATCTAACTGAAGTCAAAATAGATTAAAAATACAAAATGGATTATATGAATGAGCCTTCAAAAGAAATGTCACAAATACCACAACCAGCGTGACGTAAGTTAGTCTAAAACCCTGCTGATTTCAAAAATTGCACTAATTATTTTATTTAAGGTTCTTTCTAGTGGCCCACACCATTGTTCTTATACATGAAATCTCATTGAATTTTCTATCTGAAAATAAAAGGAAATTCAGTCCACAAACAATCTTGATCAGCAAATAATGAAAACGTAATAAATATTTAGCAACAATGGCATTTTGTGGTGAGGGTCATACCTTACAATTTTTGTGGTTTGAGAATTGTACAAACCAGATGTGAATTTGATTGCTCTCACCAGGAATTTATTATGTCAATGTCAACCATTTTGTTTAATTGTCTGGATGATTTAAAGATCCTATTGGCTAAACCATTTCGTGTTAAATGGTACGTTCATGATGCCAAAATGAGAATAAAATCAGTTTGGCATAAGTTTTTCACCATATCCATTGGCTAAATATGATAATGGCCATGCAACTCTTGCTAACTACCCATATTTTGTAATCAATAATGGCTCGCTCCTTTACAAGTCTCTAATTCACAATTTTCAAAACTTAAATGTTTGAAAGCACTGATGGTGCTCTTCAACAAAACACACTGTCGACTACTTTTGCTAAATTTACTAGGTGGTTTAAGCGGTTTCTTACGCATTTTGACTCACCACGTGAAGTAGGCACTCTGGTGTTGTTACCGTTTCTAATACAAGAGAGCAAATTTCAGTGATTCCATTGTATATCGCCAAATCCAGCAAGTCTAATATCAAAACAAAACTCAATATACAAATCCCTAAAATTTTACCTTGTGATGTCCTCTCTGAAGTAATTTTTTTGGGCAATTAATAATAAAATATCAGCTTTACCTGGTTGTGAGGGTCTAGACGGCCGCATTGGGGAGTGACCCATCAAACCTGGCATTCCTTGCGGCCGTTGGGCCATCATCATCTGTGGGCTAGGTTCTGGTACGGATGGCTTGGCTACACGTCTTACATACTTCGGTAGACTTGAACGGATTTCCTCCTACAAATATTAAAGACAAAAATAATTAGGTAACATAAATAAAAAAAATGTTTCGTTTTATAATAGAATACTGAGATGAAGGGATGGTCAAGACAAGTATTAAGAATGAAATCAAGGGATTCGCATGATGACAACTGTAGACAACGGCTACTTTTCTCTTGGCGAATTTATTCACGCGAACAGCAAACAGTTTCATCTATCAACAGAAAGCATTCGCCAGACCATTTGCTTTTTTTCTGCCTGAAAATGACTTAACAAGTATTATAATGAAGTGCAAGTACCATAGTACTCACAATTAAAAAAACAAATTTTCTCAAATATTTTACTTCAAAACTATTTTGTTGATATTAAAATGTAGGTTGCAGTACCTTGTAGCCCTCAGTCCATCCGGAGTCATTAAAATGCGGGTGGCAGTATTTTTTTAGCCCTCAGTCCATCCAGAGTTATCAAAATGAGGGTATTACCTTATAGCCCTGAGAGGCTGAGTGGGTTATCAACAGTCTTATTTTATGTTTTTGTCTTTTATGTACGTTTTCCATTTGTCTTGTGTTTTACTTTACATCATATACGGTACAATTTTGTAGTAAAAAACATTGGGG